>ML660663.1:160397-175953 GCA_007570785.1 Antilocapra americana | reverse complement strand
AGGTCCATACCATTTCTGTCCTTTATCTAGCCCATCTTTGCATGAAGCATTCCCTTGGTATCTCTAATTTTCTTGAAGAGATCTCTAGTCTTTCCCATTCTATTGTTTTCCTCTATTTCTTTGCACTGATCACTGCGGAAGGCTTTCTTATCTCTCGTTGGTATTCTTTGGAACTCTGCATTTAAATGGGTATATCTTTCCTTTTCTCCTTTGCTTTTTGCTTCTCTTCTTTTCACAGGTATTTGTGAGGCCTCTTCAGACAGCCATTTTGCTTTCTTGCATTTTTTTTCTTGGGGATAGTCTTGATCCCTGTCTTCTGTACAATGTCCTGAACCTCCGTCCATAGTTCATCAGGCACTCGGTCTATCAGATCTAGTCCCTTAAATCTATTTGTACTTTTCACTTCCAGTGTAATAGTGCCCACAGTGATGGTTATAATCAAAACAAAACTCAGTAGCATGTATTAAAAAGGAGACAGAGAAATGGTACAGCCACTTTGGAAAACAGATTAGCAGTTCCTTGAAAGATTAGTTACCACATAACCCAGAAATTCCACTCCTAGGTTCAAAGAGAATTGACAACATATATCCATGCAAAAGCTTGCCAATTCAAAGGTCTTCAAATTATGAATGGATAAACAAAATATGGTATATCCATGCAATTGAATATCTTTCAGCAAAAATAAAGGAATGAAATATTAATACATCCAACATCCTGGGTGAATCTCAAAAACCTTATGCTAAGTGAAAGAAGCCATTTACAAAAGAAGACATATTATATAATATTATTTATTTGAAATGTCCTGAACAGGCAAATCCAGAGAGAGAAAGCAGAGTACATCATTGTCTGGTACTGGCAAGAGGAGTAGGGTAGGGTGAGGGATTGGGAGTGATGGCTAAAGGGTACAATATTTATTTTTAGGGCAATGAAAGTATTCTAAAAATTTTTGTGGTGATGGTTACACAACTCTTTAAATATAGTGAGAACCTTTGAACTGTACACTTTAAGTGGGAGAATTTTATGTTATGTAAATTACATCTCAATAAAACTGCTAAAAATAATTAAGACCAGGCTATATGTTTTGTATAAATATATTCCAGAAATATACTAGCCCTGACTCTTGTACAGGCAACAAATATTTGTGGATTAAAATTGCTTAGGGTAAATGGCTCCTCTCTGGGGGCTACCCTTGGCCAACTTCCCAGTCTTGAGGAGATGAACAGAGCTGTGGCTGCATAGCTGTAGAACTGTGGGCAGGTGAAAACTCAGAGCCTCCATTTCCACCTTTTTTGTGATCCTTTGGCACCTTCTCGATGCCTCCATTCTGGAATTGAAGCCTTCAGTTTTCTTTTCCATCATTGATCAATTTATTCCCCATGGAGGCACACTCTGGCCTGGTGCTTGCCTAACTCTTGCATTTACTTTTTTTTCTCTTGGTACAGTCCCTGGATTTTGATATTTGTAATTAGTTTTATGACTATCAGCCTTTAGACTCAGCAGCTGAAAAAAGTTAGGAGACCTGGGCTCAAAGTTCACTTTCCTAGCTGTGTGCCCTTGGCAGGTCACTTAAATTCAGCTTCTGCAAAGTGAAAACAACAACTCCTACTTTATAAAGTTGTTTTGAATACTCAGTGAGATACTATATTCGAAAGTGTCTGCTGAATTGAATCCAACATCCTGTCCCATGTCAAGTGAAACCATTCAGTTTACCACTTAATAGCAGCTAACTTCCTTTAGACAGAAATTAGGAAACAGGGAAAGAGGCAGAGAGCAGAGAAAGGGCTGGATTATCTTCCCAGGCACATGTCTATGGATAACACAACCAGGAATGTTGCTATCTAACTCCTCACTCTGTAGTTTGGGAACAGCCCAGTGAGCAACCTCATAAAATATGATGGGCTCTCCCCCTGTCCCTAGTCGGCCCCACCGCTGCCCAGCAATGGCCTATCTCAGACATGTAAATGATGGATGAAGTGAGCCAGCAACTGTTATTCCCTGTGTGGCTTTCTCCCAATCCAGGACCTTTACTCTTTCTAACAATGTGATGAGCTGGGCAGGAAAATTTTTATGAGAAAACTATTACCAGACCATTAGGATTGGCCACTACTTCCGACTTGGGCTAGCCAAGGGTCCAGCTAAATCCATTTGTCTACTTGGGGGCTCAGATGAAGATGTGATGGGAAAGGGGTGTTCAATTCCTCAGCTATACTGAGACTCTGGGATTAGCAGTGATTTGCAGTTCTCTGAGCTCTCTGAGGATATCCTCAGGGAGCTTTCTGGCCCTAAGCCTGCTGCTGGGGCCTGGAATGCAGTCTAGCCTCGCTCCCCACCCCCAGCACATAAACATTCATGATCTGCTATAGAAACCCTAGTGCCTATTCAAGATCAGCTTGAATGTCACCTCAAGCAGGAAGTTTTCTCTGGAGCCCCTTCCCCCACCACTGCCAGATGTGAGCCTGTCTCTTCTCCATCTCTTCATTGTTCCTCTCCTAAGGCATTTATCACATTCTGTCGTGTGTAATGGTTATTTATGTGTTTGTCTTATTCCTCCTTCTCTATTACAGTCAGGGATAGGGGCCAGTTCACCTCTGTGCCCCCCACAGTACCTGCCATGGAGTAAGAGTTCATTTAGTCAACAAATATTTACCTACCACCAATTTTAGGTACTTGCTGAATACTCAGGAATTAGATACCCTGGGCCTGTTGGAACACTGCTACCACCTCATGTTCCCCTTAGCTGAGAAGTGTACCCAAGGTACTCTTTTCCCACTTAACCCTGGGTGTAGTATGCAGGGGGGTGGTCTCTCAAAGGAGGGGAAATAACTTGCCCTCTTCCTTTCCTCCAGGGAGCTATAAAAGATGCAGTTGTCAGGAGCATGTGCTTGTTCAGAAGTGACTGTGTGCAGCTCAGCCCAGCACTACTCCATCCCAGCCCATACCAGGCCCCCATGGAGGGTGGTACCCTTGGGGCAACAAATGAGATATAGAGTCCCAGATAGAGCTGCTTCCTAATTCCAATATTTCCATCCTTTCCCACCAGCCCTATGCACCCCTCTCCAAGGGTTACTGAACATTTGCCCCACACATGGTCGGAGGAGACTGCATACAATGAATTACTTGCCCAGAGAGTTTCTGCTCTCTGGAAACCTCTAGTCTAAAAAAATGTAAGTATCCTATTCTATGGCTTGATCTGGTGATTTAGGAGGGCAGGGGAGCCCATTCCTTTGCTCCTTATCCCCACCAGAGGCCTGCAGAGGTGAGCTATGGCTTCCGACTGAGCCAGGAGGAAAGCAGCACTATCTGCTGGGTTCAAGGACCCTAACTCATCCAAGCAACATGGAAAGAATTTTGAGAATATTATCTTTGAATGGAGTGTGGAGCAGTGCCCAGAGCACTGGATTAGGAGTCAGAGCTGGATTCACATCTCAACTTAACTATTTATTAACTATGAGCAGATTATCTCTCCTTTCTGAGCTTCAGTTTCCTCATCTGTAAAATAGGATTAATAACCCACTCAAAATCCTGCAGCACTCCAGTCATCAGCCAGGAACCTGCCAGAATGTAATTTATGGCATGAGAAAACAAGGAAGAGTGATTCTACTTCTTTTATACAATTCTTTTAAAAATTGCTGTTTAGAAAAGATTGTCATAAAAATGTCCTGTAATGACAGGAAACTTAGAGAGATCTTGTCCATCTCATTATAATGATAGAAAAACTGAGGCCCAGAGAGAGTAAAGCCTGCCTCAGGTCACCCAAACAAAACAGTACCTGACGAATGTCCCTTTAACAAGCACAACAAAAACTAGCTTTTGTGAAGAACGGACTTCTGAGGGGCTACTGGCCCCAGTACCCAAAAGCCAAAGCCACTGCTTCTGAGAGTTTTCTAACCTAAGAGGAGCTCATTACTAATAGACCTATGTTCTTTCCCTCAGCTTAGGCTGTGAAGAAAGATTAAAGGTGACCAACAAGAAGAAATTTGGGGACAATGGAAATGTTCATTATCTTGATCATCATGATGAGTTTATGGGTGCATACATATATCAAAACTCATCAGCCTTTAAATATGTGTAGTTTACTGGCAGTCAAATGTACCTCAGTAACATGAAGAACTTAGCAGGGCCTGAATAATACTAATGAAGCTACAAAGTAGCTTTGTTGTTCAAGATCAGCATTCCTTCCGCTTTGTTTCATGGAGGCACCACAGGCAGCTTTCTTGGAAGTTGTCATATCTGGGCCTCCTGGAGGCCTGAGGCTCCTCTCTGCTGCTCGGTGGTTGTAGAGTATGGGGCCCACCCAGCACAGTCCTCAGGCTGTATCCTGGTCTTTGGCTCAACCTTGGGTGACATGGCAGCCAGTCAGGGATAGGCACAGAACTAACTTTTCTGAATTCTTTCTCCCTAAAGATTCTCGGGAAATCTGCACCTCGAATTGAATGAAAATTCAAAAATTTAGGAGTCAATGCGTGCATACGTGCATGCACACTCAGTCATGTCTGACTCTTTGAGACCCCATGGACTGTATAGCCCACCAGGCTCCTCTGTCTATGGAATTTTCCAGGCATGAATACTGGAACAGGTTGGCATTTTCTTCTCCAAGGGATATTCCCTACCCAGGGATTGAACCCACGTCTCTTGTGTCTCCTTCATTGACAGATGAGTTCTTTACCAGCTAAGTGATGAAACTAGTAAAGTCATTTGAAAGAATTCTATCACCTATAGCCATCTCACTTCCACTCCATGTCATTTTCCCTCACCTTACAGCTCCCTGAGGGGACATATATGTGGTACTTAAGATTAGCTTCCAAGCTGCAGAACTGGCTTTTCTTTCTTTGTTTCCCCATTTCAACAAATGCTTTTTGAGAATTTACCTATGTTCAAGGTTGGGCCTTTTGGAAAACGAAGATGCTTAAGCTACTTCTCTGATTTCCACGTGCACTCTCAGCCTGGGACACAGTGGGCAAAATGTGATGCATGCCACAAAGGCTCTGAGAGGGCTGGAGCATTGCAAAAAGAGTGTGCTTGCTTTCACCCAGGGCCATGTGGGAGCTTTCATAGGATGGTACCATAGAGCTGAGTCCTAAAAGATAAGTCATTGTCTCTTAACAATATGAAATGGCATTTGGATGGTGTTTTACAAATTCCCTGGTGGCTCAGAAGGTAAAGAATCCACCTGCATTGAAGAAGAAGAGGGTTTTATTCCTTCACTGTTAAACCTCTTAGGATCTCTTTTTTTCTTCACTACCTTGACTTTTCATTTCTCAGACACTTCAATGCACTGCTGTCTGAATTCTTCCCTACACCTCCATTGAACAATTTTCTAGAAGGGTGGCAGATAGAGTTCAGCTTGTTGGCAACCCTGACTGATTGACAGCAACTGCTGGGAGTACTGTGTTGAGAAGGATTCTGAGGCTGTATCTAGGTTCAGCAGGAAAATGTGCCCATGGGTAGGCAGGGTGGGAGCTGGAGGGATGTAGTCATACATGTCTTATATTTGCTAGTCCTGCCTTAGGACACTTAGGGGCTTCCCAGGTGGCACTAGTAGTATAGAATCTGCCTGCCAATGGAGGAGACTAAGAAATGCAGTTTTGATCCCTGGGTTGGGGAGATCCCTTGGAGGAGGGCATGGAAACCCACTCTAGTATTCTTACCTGGACAGAGGAGACTGGTGGGTGACAGTCCATGGAGTCAAAAAGAGTTGGACATGACTGAGTGACTAACATTTTCTTTCATTTACATTTTCCAAAGAGGTTTTCATATAATTCTGTCTCATCATACAACCATTTTATAAGGTAGGTGGGCTGTAGCATCATGCCCATTTTAGAGACAAGGAAACTGAACCTCATGGGGGATGAGCCTGGGAGGTATGACATTCAATCCAGGGCTACAGATCTAACCTTACTACTCTATGAAGCTGCTTAATAGGCAGAGGCAGGAAGAGCAAGGAGGCCATAAAGCCATGGGTCCTTGGGCCATGATGGATATTCTGGTCAGCAGGAAAATGAGGATTGTGTAAGGAATCAGTGGATGACAAGATTGGGAATGAAGCTTGGGACCCACTTGTTGATAGCTTTCAATGCCAGGCTAAGGGTCTGTGTATTTATCACCTATGTTTTATAAGAATAATGGTAGGTGTTAACTAGACTTATTGTGGTGATCATTTTGCAATATATACAAATGCTGAATCATAAGGTTGTACCTCTAACATTGGTTGTACATATAACCAATACAATGTTGTATATCAATTATATTGAAATTATAAAAAAAGGAAAATATAAAAACAATGTATATATAACTGAAATGGCAATCCACTCCAGCATTATTGCCTGTAGAATCCCATGAACAGTATGAAAAGGCAAAAATATATGACACTGGAATATGAGACCCCAGGTCAGAAGGTGTCCAGTATGCTACTGGGGAGAGCAGAGGGGAATTACTAATAGCTCTAGAAAGAATGAAGTGGCTGGACCAAAGTTCAAATGATGCCCAGTTAGGGATGTGTCTAGTGGTGAAAGTCTGATGGTATAAAGAACAATATTGCAAAGGAACATGGAATGTCAGGTTGGTGAATCAAGGTAAATTGGACATGGTCAAGCAGGAGATGGCAAGAATGAACATCGACATTTTAGGAATCAGTGAACTAAAATGGATGGAAATGGGTGGATTTAATTCATATGACCATCATATAACCTGAGATATGCAGATGATACCACTCTTATGGCAGAAAATCAAGAGGAACTAAAGAGCCTCTTGATGAAGTTGAAAGAGGAGAGTGAAAAGTTGATTTAAAACTCAACATTCAAAAAACTAAGATCATCGCATCTGGTCCCACACTTCATGGCAAATAGAAGGGGAAGAAGTGGAAGTTGTGACAGATTTTACTTTCTTGGGCTCAAAAACACTGCAAATGGTGACTACAGCCATGAAATTAAAAGACACTTGCTCCCTGGAAGGAAAGCTTTGACAAACCTAGACAATGTATTAAAAAGCAGAGACATCACTTTGCCAACAAATGTCCATATAGTCAAAGCTATGGTTTTTCCAGTAGTCATGTATGGATGTGAGAATTGGACAATAAAGAAAGCTGAGCTCCAAAGAATTGATGCTTCTGAACTGTGGTGCTGGAGAAGACTCTTGAGAGTCCTTTGGACAGCAAGGAGATCAAACCAGTCAATCCTAAAGAAGATTGACCCTGAATATTCATTGGAAGGACTGATGCTGAACCTGAAGCTCCAATACTTTGGCCACATGATGCAAAGAGCTGACTCATTGGGAAAGACCCTGATACTGGAAAAGATTGAAAGTAAAATAAGGGAGTGGCAGAGGATGAGATGGTTATATATAGCATCAGCGACTCAATGGGCACAATTTGAACAAACTTCAAGAGATAGAAGAGGACAGACGAGCCTGGCATGCTACTGTCATGGGGTCACAAAGAGTCAGACACAACATCAACAACAATATAACTGAATCACTTTGCTGTACAGCTATACTGTACAAGTTTGCTGTACAACACTGTAAATCAACTATACTTCAATAAAATAAATTTTAAAAAAGAAGTGGGTTAGAATTAGTTCTTGGAATGGAAGTGGGGACCAAACCAATGATGTATGTAAGGAGCTTCCTTTGCTTTTAGGCCCCCAACAAAATAAACAAACATTAGGGTGACCCCAGTCCCAGCCATGGGTGGATTTCCAGAGAAGGCACAAGGAGACGTTCCTACAGGTTAAATAACAAAAGCCATTTCCTTTGGAGCAGCTTGCTTTCCAGCTCCCATGAAGGGGGCAGTAAGGTCAGGGAGCAGAAGGCAATGACAGAGAGCAGGAAGATAAAGGGAGGGCCAGGAAGGGAAGACAGGCTCCAGGCTACATCCTGACAGCCTGCCGGGCCCAGCCTGAGGCTCTCCAGAGGTGCTCTCGCCAGTTTCCCACTAGGACAAATTCAACTTTAATCAATCTGTTTTCTCCCTCCAGCTCATTGTTGTTGCAGGCAAAAGAGAAATCCCTTGTGTTGAGACCTTTTGCTAGTTTTCCCAACAGCAGTGGCAGCAGCATGCACGGGGCAGAATAGGGCAGGCCCCCATGGAGGCAGTGCAAAGCTCATGTAAGTCAGGGAATCTGGGGCAAATTACTGAGCTTCTCTGAGCCTCAGTTTCCTCAAGTATCAAAGAATACTTGATGGACTGGCAGGAGAATTCAAAGAGCTCCATCAGATGGAAGCCCACTGCAGTGCCTGGTTCCTGGGAGGGTCTCAATAGATGCTAGCTTCCTCAGTTCCTTCCCCTTGTGCCTAGAATGGCTGCCAGTGGATGCCCATGACACAATGGAACAAGATGTCATCTAATGAGCAAAAGCATCCAAGCCGAGTATAGACTTCTTTAGCCCAAACAATGTTTAAGAATGTGTCAAAGATGGTAACGAGAACCCTGCATGCAAGACAGCAAAAGAAACACAGATGTATAGAACAGTCTCGTGGACTCTGTGGAAGAGGGCAAGGGTGGGATGATATGGGAGAATGGCATTGAAACATGTTAATTATCATATGTGAAATCAATCGCCAGCCCAGGGTTGATGCTCAGGGCTGGTGCACGGAGATGACCCAGGGGGAGGGAATCGGGAGGGAGGAGGGAGGGGGGTTCTGGAGGGGGAACATACGTATACCCATGGCGGATTCATGTCAATGTATGGCAAAACCAACACAATAAAGTAAAGAAAATTTAAAAAAAAAGAATGTGTCCCATGTCATGTTTTAGGAGGATAAGCACTAGTGGGATCGTGTATATTAAAAAAGGAAAAGATTAGAAAAATCCTCTTTCTGGAGATTCTAGGCAGGGGTTGGGAGGTAAACTATTAAGTGGAAGAGATTCAACTAAAGCAGAGTAATCTGAGGTTCAGTCACCACCACTTCCTCCCTGAAATTCATCAAGGAAAGCATTAGCAGAAGCTAATGAGAAAACAAAACATAGTCAATGGCCTAACTATCTGTGCACATAGAGGAGATTATTAACAGATCTAATAGATGTAATTGATTAGTAAATCTATTCTAGGTTTGCCATTCACCAGAGATCCAGAAATGGGAAGGCTCCCAGAACCAAATGCTGGTGAATCCTGTCACACAGTCCTGGCAACTGTCTGCTCATAAGCCTCTTTTTAGAAAGGCAGGTCACTCTAAGGCAGTGTGTCCCAATCTCCAGTCATCTGTGGGTTACCTTCCTGATTGTTATCATTAGCCACATACCACCTGAACTATTACTTAACACATATTTTCCTTTAAATTTCTCACTCTTTCACTGAAAGAAACTGTGTATCAGTCATGTAAATCGGATAACCACTACATTGTGTGCTAAATTAAAGGAAACCATGAAAACAAACATATTGCTATTAAAATAAAAATATTTATTCATGTCCCATCTTAAAGCATGAACCTACTCCCAGAGCAAGACAGGCCCACTTTGGGAAGCTGACTCTAAAGAACAAGATGATTGCCTTGAGGAGGAAGCCTGTTCCAAGACACTCCTGGCAGCTGAGCTTCTGTTCAAACAGAAAACCATGCTGGAGTGGGAAGGCTCTGATGAACAGCTGATTTGGAACGTGGTGTCTTTGGGTCTTGTCCTGGAATCTCCTTTCAGATTATGGAAAGTTAGATGGTACCTACCCCTTAGGGATAGGCAGAGAGCTAGGCCAGAAGGCCAGCAGGTGAGGGAGCAGCTGCAGTGCTCTGGCTCTTGCTGGTTCAGATTGTATCCCTATCAGATCCAAAACCTGCACTCAGGAAACTTGTTTATTTAATAGGCTGCTAATTGTATTTTTTGTCTTTTTATACAGTTCATGAGGTTCTCACGGCAAGTATACTGGGGTGGTTTGCCCTTCCCTACTCCAGTGGATCTTGTTTGTCAGAACTCTCCACTATGACCCATTCATCGTGGGTGGCCCTACACAGCATGGCTCATAGCTTCACTGAATTATGCAAGCCCTTTGCCACAACAAGGTAGTGATCCCTGAAGGGGATCACAAATGGCATGACCGATGCAATCGACATGAACTTGGGCAAACTTCAGGAGATGGTGAGGGACAGGGAAGCCTGATGTGTTGCAGTCCATGGGGTTGCAAAGAGTTGGACACAACTGGGTGACTGAACAGCCACAACAATTGTATTTTACAATGATTTTCTTCTTCCTCTCCTGTAATATTTTATAAATTTCCTGTTGAGAATGCCAGGTGTGGGTCTGGTCCTCAGGTGGGCTAGGACCAGCTCCCCCACTCTGAGGCCACCTGGCATACTGTTAACAGCAGAGTCAGTGAGAGGATTCCAGGAGGAAGATAAAACTGAAGAAATGCATCCCTTCTCTACCTGGAAACACTCTTACTATAGTTCTTGCCTGCTAAAAACTTGGAGGGGTTTCCTTTTTGTTCTTACTTCTGTTTTTATGAGGGTCACCAGGTCTTTACATTCATTCAGAGATCAAATAGCAAAGGAAGCTCATGGACAACATCTTTAATGACAAATTTGGGCCTTTTGATAGCTACCCTCTATAGATCTATTTTTTTCTATTCTCTATCTTATCCTAATGAGGACCAAGTGGGTTTCGAGAAAGGCACAGAACTACTTGATTGACAAACACAAACAGGCTTTTTGCATTAAGGGAGGGAGAGATTTATCTACTCTTTCAACCAAAAAATGGGTTCAAAGAAATCTGCCACTTCCTACCTTTTCTCTTCTTCTCCAATCCCTGAGTCTCTTCCTCTCCAGGATGGCTGGCTGGCTGTCACGGTAGGTGGGACTATATGGGCCAGAGATCATAGAAAACAGAGAATCAGAGACATCTAGAGTTGGGGAAGTCTAGGTCTACAACCATGGTCAGAGTTGAGGAAGACTGCAGGACTCACTGGCTGCAGGCTTGCAGTTGTCAAAGTATATGGAGAGTACAGTGGTAACTGACTGTACAACAAAGACTCCTTTAAGTCAAGGTAATTTTAACCTACAAAACAATGGGCATGTTCAACTTCCAAGTGTGCCTGGAAATCAAAGCTAAATGCACAGTCTCATAGGGAAGCTACAGTGGAGAAGGAAATGGCTACCCACTCCAGTATTCTTGCCTGGAGAATCCCATGGACAGAGGAGCCTGATAGGTTCCCAGTCCATGGGGTTGCAAGAGTCAGACAGGACTTAGTGACTAAACCACCATAGGCAAGCCAAAAACTTACCTGTCCAACACATGAAAAGATGCTCAACATGACTAGTCACTGGGAAAATGAAATTACAAATTACAACAAGGTACCACTTTACACCCATTAGGGTGGCTATTATTTTTTCAAGATAAAAAATATTAAGTGTTGGTGAAGGTGTGGAGAAACTGGAACTCTTGCAATGCATCACTGGTGGGAATGTGAAGTGATACAGCCACTGTTGAGAACTGTTTTTGGGGGGTCCGCAAAAATACCCCAAAGAATTGAAAATAGGGACTCAAAAACAGATATTTGCACACCCATGTTCAAAGCAGCATTATTCACAATAGGCAAGAGGTGGAAGCAATTCAAGTACCCAGCAAGGGATAAACACAATGTGGTATACACACTCTATGGAATATTATTCAGTCTTTAAAAGGAAGGAAATTCTGACACATGCTACAATAATGCTATTATGTCAGTGCAAAAGTAATCATGGCTTTGCATTGTTCAACTTTGCTGTTTGATACTGGAATACATTCTTAATAAATGTGGTTATGTTATACATCATTTTAATGCACATTCTCACTTTGTTTTTCACTAATGACTTATTACTTGCCATTTATATCTATCTTAGACTAGGGAAATGATGTTAGACAAAAAGCAAATTCAAGCAATTTTCTTTGCAAAGTGATCAGGGCTGGTGCACCAGGATGACCCAGAGGGATGGAATTGGGAGGGAGGTGGGAGGGGTTTATGGAAGGGGAACACATGTATACTCATGGCGGATTCATGTCAATTCATGGAAAAACCAACACAATAGTGTAAAGAAAAAAGTCTTTCCTGAATTTGTTACAATATTAAAAAACAAATAATAAATTATTTATTTGTAATTGGAGGATAATTGCTTTAAAATATTGTGTTGGTTTCTGCCATACACCAACATGAATCGGCCATCGGTATACATATGTCCCTTCCTCTTGAACCTCCCTCCCACCTCCCACCACATCCCACCCTTCTAGCATTGGTTTGAGGTCCCTAAGTCATACAGCGAATTCCCACTGGCTATCTGTTTTACATATGGTAGCGTACATGTTTCCATGCTACTCTCTTCATTTTTCCCACTCTCTCCTTCCCCCAACATATAAAACAGTGTCCATAAGTATTTTTTTCTATGTCTGCATCTCCATTACTGCCCTGCAAATAGCTTCATCAGTACTATCTTTCTAGATTCCACATATGTGTGTTAATATATGATGTTTGTTTTTCTCTCTCTGACTTACTTCACTCTGTATAATAGTCTCTAGGTTTATCCACCTCATTAGAACTGACTCAAATGCATTCATTTTTATGGTTGAGTAATATTCAATTGTATATACATACCACAGCTTCTTAACCCATTCATCTCTTGATGGACATCTAGGTTGCTTCCATGTCCCAGCTATTGTAAATAGTGCTGCAATGAACATTGGGGTACATATGTTTTCTTCAATTATATTTTTCTCAGGGAATATGCCCAGTAGTTGGGATTGTTGGGTCATATGGTGGTTTTAGTCCTAGTTTTTTAAGGAATCTCCATACTGTCCTCTATAGTGGCTGTATCAATCTCCTCAAGTGATATTCTTATTAGAGTTCAAAATGGATCATAAAGCAGCAGAGACAACTCACAACATCAACAACATATTTGGCCCAGGAACTGCTAACAAATACACAGTGCAGTGGTGGTTCAAGAAGTTTTGCAAAGGAGACCAGAGCCTTGAAGATGAGGAATGCGGTTGCCAGCCATCAGAAGCTGACAATGACCAACTGAGAGGATCATCAAAGCTGATCCTCTTACAACTACATGAAAAGCCAATGAACTCAGCATCAACCATTATATGCTCATTCGGCATTTGAAGTAAATTGGAAAGGTGAAAAAGCTCGATAAGAGGGTACCTTGTGAGCTGACCACAAGTCAAAAAAATCTTCATTTTGAAGTGCTGTCTTCTCTTATTCTATGCAAAAATGAGCCACTTCTCAATTGGACTGTGACATGAGATGCTGCTGCTGCTGCTGCTAAGTCGCTTCAGTCGTGTCCGACTCTGTGCAATCCCATAGAGGGCAGCCCACCAGGCTCTCCCATCCCTGGGATTCCCCAGGCAAGAACAATGGAGTGGGTTGCCATTGCCTTCTCCAATGCATGAAAGTGAAAAGTGAAAGTGAAGTCTCTCAGTCATGTCTGACTCTCAGCGACCCCATGGACTGCAGCCTACCAGGCTCCTCCATCCTTGGGATTTCCAGCAAGAGTACTGGAGTGGGGTGCCATTGAGATGAAAAGTGGATTTTATATGACAACCAGTGATGACCAGGTCAGTGGTTGGACAGAGAAGGAGCTCCAAAGCACTTCCCAAAGCCAAACTTGCACTAAAAAAAAGGTAATGGTCACTGTTTGGTGGTCTGCTGCCAGTCTGATCCACTACAGCTTTCTGAATTTTGGCAAAACCATTACATCTGAGAAGTATGCTCATCAAATCAATGATATATATCGAAAACTGCAACACCTGCAGCCAGCATTCGTCAACAGAAAGGGCCCAATTCTTCTCCATAACAATGCCTGAGCACACATCGCACAACCAATGCTTCAAAAATTGAATGAATTGGGCTATGAAGTTTTGCCTCATCCACCATGTTCACCTGACCTCTAGCCATCCAACTACCACTTCTTCAAGCATCTCAAAAATTTTTTGTAGGGAAAATGCTTCCACAACCAGCAGAATACAGAAAATGCTTTCCAAGAGTTCATCAAATCCCAAAACATGCATTTTTATGCTACAGGAATGAGCAAACATTTCTCGTTGGCAAAAATGTGTTGACTGTAATGGTTCCTATTTTGATTAATAAAGATGTGTTTGAGTCTAGTTATAATGATTTAAAATTCATGGTCTGAAATTGTAATTACATTTGCACCAAACTAAATACAACATGGATAAACCTTGAAGACATTATGTTACTTATTAAGAAATGTCAGACAAAGAGAAATTAAGAAATCAATCTCATTCACCATTGTAACAGAAGGAACTAAATATCTAGGAATAAACTTACCTAAGGAGACAAAAGAACTGTACACAGAAAATTATAAGACACAAATGAAATAAATCAAAGATGACATAAACAGATGAAGAGATATTCCATGTTCCTGGGTAGGAAGAATCAATACCGTGAAAATGACTATACTACCAAATGCAGTAATCCCTATCGAATTACCAATGGCATTTTTCACAAAACTAGAACAAAAAATTTCACAATTCACATGGAAACACAAAAGACACGAATAGCCAAAGCAGTCTTGAGAAAGAAGAATGGAGCCACAGGAATCAACCTTTCTGACTTCAGATTATACCACAAAGATACAGTCATCAAGACAGTATGGTACTAGCACAAGCACAGAAATAAAGACCAACGGAACAAGATAGAAAGCCCAGAAATAAACCCATGCACCTATGGGTACCTTATTTTTGACAAAGGAGGCAAGAATATACCATGGGGCAAAGACAGCCTCTTCACTAAATGGTGCTGGGAAAACTGGACAGCTACATGTAAAAGAATGAAATTAGAACACTTCTTAACACCATACACAAAGATAAACTCAAAATGGATTAAAGACCTAAATGTAAGATGAGAAACTATAAAACTCTTAGAGGGAAACACAGGCAGAACACTCGATGACATAAATCGAAGCAAGATCCTCTATGACCCACCTCCTAGACGAATGGAAATAAAAAGGAAAGTAAAAAAGTGGGACCTGATTAAACTTAAAAGCTTTTGCACAGCAAAGAAACTCTAAGCAAGATGAAAAGACAACCCTCAGAATGGGAGAAAATAATAGCAAATGAAACAACTGATAAAGGATTACTTTCCAAATTTATACAAGCAGCTCATACAACTCAATACCAGAAAAACAAACAACCCAATCAAAAAGTGGGGAAAAGGCCTAAACAGATATTTCTCCAAAGAAGAGATACAAATGGCTAACAAATACACAAATACACAAACACATGAAATGAAGCTCAACATTGCTCATTATTAGAAAAATGAAAATCAAAACTACAAAGAGATATCATCTCACACTGGTCAGAATCAAAAAGTCTACAAACAATAAATGCTGGAGAGGGTGTGGAGAAAAGGGAACACTCTCTTGCACTGTGGTGGGAATGTAAATTGATATAGCCACTAGGGAAGATGGTATGGAGATTCCATAAAAAAACCCAAAAACAAACTAGGAATAAAACCATCATATGACCCAGCAATCCCACTCCTAGGCATATACCCTGAGGAAACCAAAATTGAAAAAGACACATGTATCCTATTCTTCATTGCAGCACTGTTTACAATAGCTAGAACGTGGAAGCAACCTA
>ML660663.1:150070-160297 GCA_007570785.1 Antilocapra americana | reverse complement strand
ATAGCTAGAACATGGAAGCAACCTAGATGTCCATCAACAGATGAAGGGATAAAGCAGTTGTGGTACATATACACAATGGAATATTACTCAGCCATTAAAAGGAATGCATTTGAGTCAGTTCTGATGAGGTGGATGAACCTAGAACCTATTATACAGAGTGAAATAAGTCAGAAAGAGAAAGATATATATTGTATTCTAATGCATATATATGAAATCTAGAAAAATGGTACTGAAGAATTTGTTTACAGGGCAGCAATGGAGAAACTGACATCGAGAATAGACTTATGGACAGGGGAGAGGGGAGGAGAGGGTGAATATATGGGAAGAGTAACCTGGAAACTTACATTACCATATGTAAAATAGATAGCCAACAGGAATGGGCACTCTGTATCAACCTAGAAGGGTGGGATGGGGAGGGAGATGGGAGGGAAGTTCAAAAGGGAGGGGATATAGGTATACCTATGGCTGATTCATGTTGAGGTTTGACAGAAAACAACAAAATTTTGTAAAGCAATTATCCTTCAATAAAAAATAAATAAATAAAGTTAAACAGGAAAAAAAAAGTCAGACCCAAAAGAAAAGGTGTTTAATGGTTTCCCATATATGAAGTACATAGAAGAGTTAAATTCATTGAGTCAGAAAGTACAATAGTGGTTTATAAGGGGTTGAGGGGAGGAGGAAATGGAGTGTTCCTGTTTAGTGGGTAGTTTCAGTTTTGGAAGATAAAATTTTTCTGGAAACGGATACACAAACACTGAATGTATTCAATGCCACTGAACTGTACACTTAAAACCACTTAAAATGGGACATTTTATGTTATGTATGTTTTATCACACACACAAAAAGAATGTGCCTGCCTAGTAACAAAGGCAGATGAAGAGAAGGGACATGGAATAATCCAGCCCCTTAAGACTCTTTTTCTCATAGCAGAGCTTTGTGTCAGCTTTACATCTAAAATCTGAACAAATTAGTTTACACAGGCTGTCAGTGCAGGAAAGACTTGGACGTGTGACCACGAAAGATGATTAGTATATCAAATATTGATCATTCAAACATATTTAGACCCACAGAGTTGGAAATTGGCAACTTGCAAATAGAATTTCATACCACATTGGTGTCTGTGAGATGTCAAACACACAAATACAACTGAAAACATTGTAAAGGATGAATTATTGAAGTCTTTGAATACCAGGCTCAGGACTGTGGACTCAACTCAAATGCTACCATCAAAATGAGCATTAACTCCTCTCCCCATCATGCTACAGGCTACTGCTCAATGATGGGATATGCCAGAAATCAATAGGATGTGACTGATGCCAACCCCACAGAAAAGGCCAAATGGCTTAGCATGGGAATGACAGAGCTATGCAAGTCAGGTCACATGGATGGGGACAGCTTATAAGCCACAAGAAGGATCCACCATGTTGCAGGTAGGAGCAGAGCTATGGCACAGATGCTCATCCAGGCCCTTAGGAAACTGTAAAGCATGTGCCACTGCTGGGCACTTAGAGTGGCAGGAATCCCTGGGGGCAGAAGGACACAAGGATGTCTCTCAGTAGCAGCCACCCAGTTTCTGATGCAAACTCCAGCTGAAACTGGAGCAAAAAGTCCAGTTCTCCTCCACTTTTTAAACCCCTCCCCCCAATTCTCTACCCTCAGGATCACTAACTCCTCTGCTTTTTTTCCAGTCCCACTGCACTAGCAGGCAAAATACCATGGCAACCTGCCCTGAACAGGGAGCTGGGAATGCTGTGTACTGCTGGTCTGGCTGGGCATTGGTACTGGCCACTGCTGCTGCAGATCCTTAGCCTCTCCTTCTTGCCTGCCTCTTCCTCTGGAAGCTAGCCTTTGCCTCTTGCCTGGGCCAGCTGGGCAGACAGCAGGCATCTGGCATACATCCCTGGCTGGACAAACTAGTGGCTACACCTACTGGTCAAAGGATTCCAGGTGGAAAAAAATACTCTGATGGATGGAGGAGAGGGCTGCAGAAATTCAAGAAATGGATAATCCAGATCCACCACTTGGAATGCAAAAGCGCATGCTCAGGTGGGCACGCTCTCTGCTCTCTGCCCCTGTGGATGGCCTGACCCTTCTGGCCACCTGAGGCCTCCTGCTGCTGGACAGTAGGCAAGTGGTGTGATCAAGAGAGGCCACAGGTCACACAGCAGGATATGGGGAAGTGTGCTGACCCCTCCCCATTCCCCAGGTCTGCTATGTGGCATCCTGGGAAAAAAAAGAAATAAACAGTTCCCCATCCCTGGTCTCTGCTCCCTGTGCGTGTCTTGGTGTGTGGAAGTAGGTGGAGGGATTTTGACTTTCCAATGAGCTTGTGCACTCAGGCTGTGGGATCTTGGCCTTCTTGCTTGCAAGCAGGGCTGAATGACTCCTGTTTTTCCCAACCAGCAGTGGGGGTGGAGAGTATACCAAGTCTGAAGGCAAGGTGGAGATCTGATGCAAGTGTGACAGTGATTATCTGAGTAAATGACAAGGAGCAGTCACCTTAGGGCTGAGGTGAGAAAACTTGTTATTGCCTGGTGCAGTGACCTGGAGTTTTATATCCCTAAATGTGAGCCAAGCAAGTCTGAAACAACTCACTCCCCCACCCTAATACCTCCAGCCAGGGAAGTTTAGCTACTGGGTGGCACCCAGACTGTGCAGGTTCCTAGAGCCTTTTGGGTTCATCCTGGCCCAAATCCCTGGGTTATGACTTTCTCTCCCTTCATCACCTAACATACTCTCCATCCTTCCTAAATCTTCTCAGATCTCCCCTCCTCCCAGAAACCTACCCCAAAGCCTTTCTCAGCTAAGCCCAGCCAAGAGTCCTCTCTCTCAGCACTCTGAATGATCTCTGTCACGGGGGCTCTGACAGAGCAGTGCTAACATTTTATTTGGACAAGTGAAGGCATTTTTTAAACTTCTATTTAATATAATCAATATTTAATATGGGACTTCCCTGGAGATCCAGTGGTTAAGACTTCACCTTCCAATGCAGGGGGTGTGGGTTCGATCCCTGGTGGGGGACCTGAGATCCCACAAGCCTAGGGCCAAAAAACCAAGACATAAAACAACAGCAATATTGTAACAAACTCAACAGACTTTAAAAATGGTCCATGTCAACAATTCTTTAAAAAGAAATTTCATAAACAGGAGGATGTTTTAACATCAAAAAGTTGGAATGACAATTTTGGAATTTAAAAAACTGAACACATTTGACTTTATGAAAAATCACATCATCATTTTTCTCATTTTTAGCCCAGAAGAGTGAAAATTCTATGAAAGATGAGCACTAAGTTGCATTTCGGAACTGAACTACAGGCCTAGACAACAAGTAAATAAAAGCTTGTCTTGGAAGACAGGTGAACATTTCCTCCACATTTGGATGGCACTCTGAAGGTGGCGCTAGTGGTAAAGAATCCGCCTGCCAATGCAGGAGACATAGGAGACGCGGATTCAATGCCTGGGGTCAGGAAGATCCCCTGGAGGAGGGCATGGCAACCCACTCCAGCATTCTTGCCTGGAGAATCCCATGGATAGAGGAGCCTGGCGGGCTAAAGTCCATAGAGGTCTCAAAGAGTTGGACACAACTGAGGCAACTTAACACAGTACACAAAGCACACACTGAAGTTTGCAGAGCTACCTATATATTCTCACTATCCCCTGCCTTGGAGGTATCATTATTCCCACTTTACCCGAAAGGAAAATGAGGCTCAGAAAAATGAAATCACTTACCCAAAGCCACACAATTAGGTAAAATCCTAAATCCATGATCTCCTAGGCCTCAATACAGTGCAACTTAACAAGCATTTATTGAGGTTAGAGGACAGTATTGTTCTGTCAGATGCAAAAATGAAGACTGCATGTCCCACATCCTCATAGAGCTCACAGGGAAGCAAGGAAACTACAGATAACTGGGATTACATCACCACCTCTCAAGGTTGTTGTGACAAGGAATGACATGACTTATGAAGGCTCTTAGCATGAGGCCAGGAATCTAGTAGGCATTCAATAAATATTAGTTTTCTCAGTTCCTTTTCATCTTCAAAGCATTAGGGAAGGATGTGGAAAACAGCCCCACTGCCAACAAGCAAGAACCCATGCCTCCCAGCCCCATTGCAGTCTTCTTCAGAGCACAGGAAAAGTGCTCGGGAGTTGTGTCCCTTAACGTTTAGTACAGTTCATCCCAGTCCTTTTGGCCTGTTTCTGAGAGCAAAGGATAAGTGTATCTGAAGAATGAGGTTGGGAAGGGAGGCCCACAGCCAAAGAAAGCTTCTTGGAGGACCAAGAGTCAAGGACCAGCTTGAGTGAGAAGAGGAAGAGATCTGGTGAGTGGAAAGGGACAAGAATCCTTCACTCCTGGTATGCGAGAAGGCTGAGCAATGGGATAAGAGAGAGCAGATAAAGGGGCCATCACTTAATTTTGTCAGAATGGAAGGGAACGGGGAGTTGGAGCAGAAAACAAGGGGAGTGAGGGAGGTTGGGTGCCTAGGTGCAGGGTCTGAGGTTGAGGATAGAGGTCTGCCAACTCCTCAAGTCTCTAGTAAGTTTTTCTGTCGAGACCAGCTACCATATGGGAAAATTCTTGGCAACCTTTCCACTGACAATGCAAATAGAAAAGAAAGGCCCTGTTCTGGGTCCCTGATCACACGTGCAGTTTCTATGGAGTCTCACAACTCTTGAGCAAGAGGGGTAGTACTAGCCCCATTTTACCCATGAAAAACTGAGGCTCAGAGAGATCAGGAATCTTGCCCAATTCACAGAGCTAGCAAGTGATAGAATGAGAGTGAATGCTTTAAAACCGACACTCTTCTACAAAATTCACACTCTGCTCCAATCAAATTATTTTACTTACCCTGTTATCCAGTTAGCAGAAAAGCTATAAGAGACACTTGAGTAAGACTTGAGAAATGAAAATAATGTTGTGAAGATTACTTGAACAGCCCAAAGGTGAAACAATATGGGCTCCAACCAAGTTGGCAGTAGTAGAGCTGGAAGGATAAGGCAGATGTGAATGTGAAGCCAGATGACAACTCCGTTTCAGTCTCTTTTGTGAGCTTATCATTTTCTACCCAAATCTCAGTATTCACCAAGGCTTGGTCCTAGGCTTCACACTCTGTACTGTATCCCTCTATGATCCTGTTCACAATCAGAGCTGGGCATCTCTATATGTGGACTTCAACCACTGGTGTTCTGCTAAACTAGTTGGGACAGGAGTAGGGGAGGAGATACTAATATGTAGCATTTGCCAACTTCCTTCTTTGCTATAAACACTTCCATTATAACCAATCTGAAGTAACCAATGGTTTGATAACCAGCTTGCAAAATTGCTCAATATTTGAACAACCAGCTTGCAAGAGCTAATGAGAGCCAGCTCCAGAACACCACTGAATCCACTCAGCCCTCTCCTCTAAACTCTAAGTCCACATAGCTGAATAGCCTGCTGCTTACTTGCTCCCTACTCTTGGATGGTTCAATGGCAACTCAAAATTAACATGCCCCAAACTGAAGGCGTGATCATTCCTCAGAAAACCCCATTTTCTGGGTTCTCCAGAATCTAAGTGGATGTGCAAGATAGATCCCTGGGAGCCTTTCTGGACATCTCCTTCTCTATCTCTTTAATCCTCACCCTCAGTCTGTCACCAGATTCTATTGATTTTTCTTCCTCAGTAGCTCTTGAATCATTCTGTGGCCCCTAGATTATCACCTAAGTCTAAACCACCACTCCAGATCTCTTCACTGGACTGTGGCAATTACCCCTGGACTGGTCTACTCCAAAGCAACCACAACACTGAAGCTACAGTGATCAGAGGGACCAGTTCATAATGTGACTATGTCATCCCCTGCTTGGAAACGTTCAAGGGCAAGACTAAAAGAGGCCTGCAAGCCTTGCCTGTATGAGGGCTTCAGGGCTCCCTCGCACATGTGCCTCTCATTCCTCCAGCCATCTGAATACACTATGTTCCCTTCCACCACAGAGTCTTTGCATATGTTCTTTCTTCTGTCTGTTCTTTCCCTTATTTGCCTAATTAACTCCTATTCAACCTTCATATTTCATCTCATCTCCCTCTGAGAAGCTTTCTCTGACTTCCCTGTCAAATCCCCTCTTATATAGGCTCCCCTAGTGTGTGTACATTTGTCTGTAATTATTTGACTATTATCTGCCTACTCCATGGGACTGTGAGCTCCCTGAGGAGAGACTGGGTCTGGTTTCTAGCACATGTTATATCCTCAGTAATTCCTGAGGAAAATACTGAATGTGTGAACAAATAAATGAATGAATGACTCCACAGAAGAGGCAACAAAGAACCCCAGAGTGAGGCTACTTGAGTTTGAATCCCAGCTGTGCCACTAACCTAAAGCTGTATGACCGTGGTCCAGTTACTTGTCTCTCTGTGCCCCAGTTTCCATATTTGGAAAACTGAGACAATAAAAAACAGTTGTTATAAGAGTTACATAGTCTGTGGGGTCACAAAGAGTCAAACACGACTTAGTGACTAAAACAACAACAACGATGAGCACTAAATAAGCAAATATTTCTAAAGCACTTAAGCAGTGCTGGGCACATAAGGTATATAAGTATATAAAGTGTTCATTTAAATAAACAAGTTCTCTCTCCTGTCCCATTGGCTCAATGGCAAGCAAGAACACATTTGTTTTCCAGAGAGTTCCAAAACGCCAGACCTCAAGTGTGGCTGTAGGAAGCCCTCAACTTCAGCCTCTTTGGGAAGAGAAGAAAAGCTGAGGTCTGTGGAGCCTAACTGACATGACTTGACTCCTCCCTTCTTCTCTCCTCCTACTTCAAATCCACCAGGAAGTGCTATCAGCTCTACCTGAGACATAAGCCCCAAATCTATCTTCCTTGGTTCTCCCACCCCGAGCTAAGTCACCATTGTGACATGCCCACTTCCACTCTCGATTCCTTATAAACCATTCTCCACACCAGGACCAGACTGAGCCAAAGGGAATGCCAATCAGATCTCATTACTCTCCAGCACAAAGCCCTCTGCAGACTCCTCATCACTCCTAGAGTGAAACCCAAACTCCTCCCCATGGCTCCTAGGGCACTCTACCACATAGTCCCTGCCTAGCTCCTGGGTCTCATCTCTCAGCTTGCTCCAGCCATACTCAACCATGCTCAATGGCTTCTCAAATCACTGTGTTCTCTCTTGATCAGGCCCTTTGCAAAGCTTTGCTTTCTATTGGATCACTTTTTTCCTACCATGGCTTTCACAAGGCTGCCTCCTGCTCCTCCTCCAGATCCAGCACAGTCATTACTTCCTGTGGAAAGCCTTTGTTGCCTCCCCACCTCCTGCCCATGGCTGTGATGGATGCCCTTCCTCTGTGATCCCATAGAATCAATTTCTTTTCCATCACAGTATGTGCCACCCTATTCTATCCCTGCCTGCTTACTTGTCTGTAACACATACTCCCATAGCTGCTGAAGTTGCTGAAGGCAGCAACTTACTCTTGTTCACAGCTGCATGTCTAGCATGCAGCACAGGGCTTGTCATAGAGCTGGTGGTTCAATACATTTTTGTTGAGAAAATCCTGACTTCACCATTTCCTAGGTAAGTGACCTTGGGTAGGTTCTCTCTGAGCCTGTTTCCCCAGTTGTAAAATGGGAGGGTGATATTTTGCCAAGCTGTCATGAGAATTAAATGAGATAACATACATACAACACAGAGTAAGCATTCAATAAATAGCAGCTATTATTGGATTACTGGTCAGAAGAAGAGAGAAAAACAAGTCTCTCCTCCCTGCTATCCCATATCCACACCCATCCTGCTTCCCCCGCCTGTCTTCAGTCTCTTGAATAAAGCTGGAAAACCTGACCCAGCAAAAATAATCCCCTTCAGTAAACTCTTGGGAGGGAACTATCCTCTGTATCAACAACACACCCTTGGCTCAGCCTCCAGTGGACCAGCCCCAGGTTGGAGGTCTGGCTTTGCTTTTCACCCCATCCAGATATTTATAGTGTAAACTTTGGATGATGGGGAGGGGCACACAGCGTGTGCCAAGAAACCTCGCGAAGGAACTCACACTGGGTCCCCACACAGTAATGCAGACTCTTCTGGAATGGGAATGAGACATGAAAATGCTTTGTCAGCTGTGAGATGGAAGAAAGGGATCTTCTCTGCAGTGAGGTGGACATGAAGAGGCTGTGGAGTACTCTCCCAACTCTGACTGTAGTCTGCTCTGTCTAGCAGAGAAAAGTCTAGTTCAAGCTCCATCTCAAGCTTTCTGTCTTTATGGTGAAAGAAGGGAATAGTTTCGGATGCCCCATCTCCCACTTCTAAACTCCAGCTGAATTGGAACTTCCAATTGACCCCCAACTGCCTCAGTGTTGACATTCAATAAATATGCATTGGTTGCCCAATGAATGCTTCTTTGACTCAAAATCGGAAAGTTGTCCTCTGATACACGTCACATGTGCATTTTGTCCAATAAATATGTACCTACTATTTTGCTTTTTCACTTAGCATTACTCTGTACAAATATTTTCTTATAACAGCAGAGTTCAGAAGTTGTCAGATTTTGTGACCGTATCATAGCTGAATGTACTAAAATAAAAAAACCTCACAGTCTGCTTAGCCAAATCTCTACAATTGGCTATTTGGGTCATTTCTATTTGTTGCTATAATAAATAGCAAGTAATTAATAGTGCTTTGTATAACTTACTTTTGGAAATTTCCTCTTCTGGATATTTTTTCTCTGGAGGTGAATTCAATTTCAGAACTACTTCAGAAAACATATAAGAAAATCAAAGATCCAAAGGCAGGAATGATTTCCGCCATGGAGAAGCAGGCCTATCCATTCACTCCCACCTCAAGCCTTGAAGTAGAGCCACAGGGAGAAACTACTTGCACAGCAGTAACAGAATGAGACATACCCACACTCCACCAGACTCTTCCTTTAAGCTGAGAAAAAGCCAAACTGAGAGGGCCCACATAATCCACCTGACTTTTCAAATGAGAGACAAAGACCCTTAGATGCAGTTGTGTGGGCACTGATAAAATGGCTCTTTCTGGAAACCTCTTGGTCTCAGGTCTTCCACATCAAAATTGGAGCAGGCTACTTGTTTCTCTAAACTAGTCTTTGTTGAGTTTATTGGTAGATACTGACAGTTGCCTAACAGCCATTCCCCTCTCCTTTGTACTTGCTAACAGAACTTCAATTTGTTCAGGTAGCTGGTAAAGATCTTTTACCAAATATGAAAGGATCTTTCACCAGATATGAAAGGATCTTTCCAGTTCCAGCCCCAGGTTTGAATTATAAGTGGTCTAAGCCAATTATCAGTCTTGAGTGAGCACATGACACAGTTCTGGCTAATGAGATATAAGCATTAGTCTCCTGGGAAAGTTTCCTCCTCCTGAACAACAGGACAAAATCACTTGAGGAGGAGGGCTTTGCTCCTTCCTCCTTCTTCCTGCTAGAATGCAAATGTGATACCGAGAGATGCAGCAGTCATTTCGTGACCATGAGGCAACAAGTGTGAAAGCCAATTCACTATGGATTGTGGAGCAGGCAAACACTTGCCTCTAAATTTGTTGTTACATTAAAAAATAAACTCTTTGTTTAAGCCACTATAGGTTGGGTTTTCTGTTACCTGCATTCCAAAGCATACCAAAATGTACCTACCATGCACCCAGCACTTTTCTAAGCACCAATGAGGTTACCAAAGAAATGGAAAACACACTCCTTTACCTCAGAAAGATGAGTTTACTTAGAGAGACACATACACACACACCCCTCACAAATAGCACTATGTGAAATATAAGTGACCAAATAGAAAGGACTCAGGAAACTAATTTAGTCAAGATATAAAGGAAAGGGCCAGAACTAGAAATAAGCACAGCATATCTGAAGAACAGGAAAGACCTGCATGGATCCTAGAAAGGGAATGGGAGATCTGAGTGGATCTTAAGCTTAGGCTATATTCCAAGGACTGAGAACTGTTCATTTCGGAGTCTGGCTATGTTCTAATACTCACTGCAGAACCAATCTGGCTGAAATTCATAGCAAAAGTTATGCTGGAGGAAGATAGATTGGATGTGGTGTAGACTGAGGCTGGTACACTCAAATGGGTAGTAACAGTTGAAAGGGACCCAGTGCCAAGAGTTAGTCTGAAAGGAGAATCAGTAGGACTTGGTCAGTAATTGAATATGTAAAAGGAAGAGAGTAGAGTCAGATATCTCCATCCACTAGCCACACACACACACACACACACAT
>ML660663.1:120759-149970 GCA_007570785.1 Antilocapra americana | reverse complement strand
AGAGGGAGAGAGAGAGAGAGAGAGAGAGAGAGAGAGAGAGAGAGAGAGAGAGAGAGCATGAGAACCCTCAACAGAGACCAGGAAGTTCAGGAAAGGAGATGACAGTTGATCAGGCAGATTAATATGTCTATTAGACAATTCCCAAGGCAGAAGCCCCAAATTGGGGTACAGGGGCAGAAGAGGCAGCATAAAAAGCAACATGATTTGGTCAAGACCACTGTTCCCCAAACTTCAGTCTTCTATATACTACTTTAATGACTTCTGCCACATGCTTAACACCTATACTAATATCTTAATATTTTTCTTTAAATAAACTTCCTTTTTTCAAACTTCAGCATGGTTCTAAGCAATAAAATGCTTGAAAGCACTGATTTTTATGTGCTAATTATATTTTTCTAAAATACATTAAAAGAAATCTATGGCTATTGAAGTTAAAAAATGTTCAGCCATATATCACCTGAAAGTATTTCATGTACCACCAGTGGCCTGCCCACCATCCTTGGGAAAACACTAGCTCAGACACAAGTCATCAGGGACTTGTTTCAGGAGGGTGGGGGCATTTCTAAGAGCCTAATCTCTGTGCAATGGGCCTCTTGAATCCATCCCCTTCTCTCACATCAGCAACTTGCATTCTTTTCTTGGAAAAAAATCTCTAGCCATCTGGGTCAAGCTGTAGGGGAGACAGAGATGGAGAAGCAAGGTCCTGACTGTCAGGGTGCCTGGGGAGGCTGCCTACTCAGCAGGGATCTCCGGCCACATGAACCAGGTGAAGGCTCTCCTCAACAGCAGTCTGATCACAGAGGGGCCTCAAATCCCCTCATCAGAAGGAAAGATTCCTATAACTTGAGCTAACCAACAAACTCAGAAAGAGGCTAAGTTGCTGCCTTCCTCCTCCCTTTCCTCCCCTCACTCCACCCCCACTCCCCTAGCCCCCTTCCAAATCTGAGCTGGGCTTAGCATAAGAGGAGCATGACTCATAGAAACCAAGGACTGAGCTGGAGAGGTCAGGCTGCCAGGATTCCTCCCAGGCTGATGATGAGCAGACCCAGCAGCTCAGTGCTCAGCTCACAGCATACTTGGGAGTCTGAAAGCTTTGGGCCTTTAGAGACCACAGGGTGACAAACATTCCTTGAGGGATGGTCAGGAGACCAGAAAATGGCAGAGAGCTAGAATGAAGGAAAAAATACTGTGTTCATTCAATTCTGGTGGGGTTCAGATCTCGCCTCCCCTAATGTCTAAAATCTATCAGGCTCTGAGTCCCTGCCTTCATGGCAAAATAATAACAACAATAAGGCAAAGAAAAAATGTTTATAGGAAAAGAACTATACGCCAGGTACTGTGCTGGGT
Organism: Antilocapra americana; assembly: GCA_007570785.1. Classification (NCBI taxonomy): domain Eukaryota; kingdom Metazoa; phylum Chordata; class Mammalia; order Artiodactyla; family Antilocapridae; genus Antilocapra; species Antilocapra americana. Next base: position 148,623 of record ML660663.1, on the reverse strand, counting down.
GCTTTTCATGTATTATTTCATTTTCACAAAGAACTCATGAGGAAAGTACTCTGATTGAACTCATTTAAGAAATAAGGAAACTGGGAATCAGAGAGGTGAATTGCCCTAGGTATCCCAGTAAGTGCAAAGGCCTGGATTTAAGCTTAGGCATCTGGTTCCAGTGAAAGTCACTCAGTCATTTCCAACTCCTTGCGACCCCATGGACTATACAGTCCTTGGAATTCTGTTTCCAGAGCCCAAATCCTTAACCATTCTGCCTGTTTTACCCACAAAACCTTCGGAAGAATGTTGACATTAGATACCACTGGCTGGACCAAACACAAATCCTTGAATCAGAGCAGAAAAAGTTGGCCAGCAGCCTAGAAGGTAGTCTGAACTATCTGCCAAATATGGAAGATAGTGACTAATAGAATCACTCAGATTGTCTCTACTGTGGAATCTGGACATGAGTCAAGGACAGGGTCCTCAGTCAATAATGGGAGGAGAAGCAGACACAGGGACAGAGAGAGCGAGTGACCTGAGGCAGAAGCCATGAGGCAGTGTAAGAGCCTTGAGTGAAACAGAAGCTATGAAACAGAGTGAGGGTAGAGGGAAATTATTGCTGGCAGCAAGAACAGGAGCTTCTGAATTGAAGAGCATGGGAATTACAAGTCAGTCATTTAAAATTCTCTCACCAATGTCCTTACCTTTCTGACACCATTGTCCATCCATCATATCCATCTTGCAAATTTCCAAGCCTCGAAGCAATCCAAATATCTACCCTTTCTGTTCCTATCTCAGGACCACTAAGCGCTGCTTGGAGAAAACAGCCCAACTTTGCACGTGGGAAGCATGATAAGTTCATGGTCTCGACTACCCCTGGGCAATCAGTATGACTGGGCAACCTTTCTTTGAGCCTCTGTTGGGTTCTCCCTTCCTTCCATTCTCTCCAGCAGCTCTCTGAGCACCATGGCCTCCACTTCCATCCACAAACTTCTAGTCTTGTCATATCCTCCTCACTCAGCTTCACAGAAAAAGAGAAGCCATAGGCAGTAATGTTCTACAAGAAAATCTACAAGCTCACCCACCACGCCCATGCTTTCCTCCTTTCCTCTTCAATTCCTCCTGCCTGAGACTGACCCCGTTTGTGCTCTGCATTCCATCTCCTCCCACCAACCATCTCAGGAACCTCAATCGTCAATCATTCCCTTTCCCACCTGTATCTCCCATCTCTACTACTGGCCTCCTCCCCCTCAGCACTGAAGTATACCCTCCCTTCCCCCATAACCCTCATTTTATCTGCTCATACTTCCTTTTCACAGATAAAACTTCTGGAAAGAGCTGTCTACACATGCTATCTCCATTTCCTTACTCCCACTCTTCCAATCAGTGTAATTTGACATCCAGTCCCACTGCTCCACTGAAACTTGTCACCAACCACCTCCTCATGGTGAAATCCCATTGTAGTTTCCCAGATCTTCTCTTATATCAGCCTCTCCAAAGCATCGTCACCATTGATCACAGCCACCATCTTGAAACACTCTCTTATTTTGGCTTCTGAGATGCTGTGTCTTGCCCTGGATTTTCTCCTGCTTTTCTGGCTGCTGCTCAGCCTCTGCATTGGTCTCTTTTATCTCTATTCATCCCACAAATGTTGAGAGTGTTCAGGGCTCACTCCTAGGCCTTCTTTTCTTCCCTATGACTTCTCCCTGCATAATCCCCCAAGGTTTCAATGAGCTGATGGGTCTCAAATAAGTAATTTCTAGAAAAATATTTCTAGAAGTATATATTTATAGCACCTGAGCCACAGATTCATATGTCCAATTTTCACTTGAGTGTCTCACAGGCAAGCATATACTGTTTCACTTAATTGTTATAAGAAGGATAATATTAATAATCACATTTTACAGGTAAGGAGACTGAAGCACAGAGAGGTTAAGGAATTTGTGCAAGGTCACACAGCTATCAGTGGCAGTCTGCTTCAGAATCAGTGCTGTTAACTACCACCCTATACTCTTTTTATCACTGCTATCCAGTTGTCCTGACTTTTTTTTACTGACCATATATGTTTATTCAGATAATCTAGCTCCCTTCTAAATGTGCCTCACATCCATCCATCTCTCTCCAGTCCCATTACAACTATCTTAACCAAGTCACTATCACTTCTCACCTGGACTCTCAACCACCAGTATCACATCTTCCCAATCCATTTTCCGTGCTGCTTCCATAGTGATACTTCTGAAAGGCAATTCTGATCCAAATGGCAAACCATTCCATAGTTCCCCACTGCCCTTGGGATAATGGCCAAGATCCTTCACATGTTATCCATGGTCCTTCATGATCCAGCCTCTGCCTGCATCTCTAAGCTTGTATCTTGCCATTCCTCTCTACCTCCTAACTTTCTTCCTTCTCACCTGCCTTCACCTGGATAACACCTACTTATCCTTCTGCTCTTTCTTTAGCTGAGGGACTACTCCTCTTGGAAGCTTACCGTGACTCCCCAAGTCTAGCTTAGGTCCCATTCCTTTATCTTGTACCCATCCTGATCAAAGCATTTCTCATGCCCTATATTACCTGTTTAATTATTTTCTTTGCCTACTAGACTATAAATTTTGTAAAACCAGGACTTTGTCTTGATCACCTCTGTACCCCACCAAAGCTTGGCACAGTTTGGTGAATGCCATGCATGTATAAGCCATACCAAGCTTCCCTCTTCCTTTGCCTTTCTCCAAGCAACACACAGTAGTATGCAGAAGCACCCCTAGGAGACTGAGACCTGGAGCCAGCTTCCTGACACAGGTCCTATGCTCAGAGTCTAAGGATATGTGTCCTGGGCTATCAGGCCATATCTTCCTTCCCAGGAGTAGGGAAATGTTCTCCCTTCATTCCATTTCCTGGATTTGCTTTTATGAATTTCAGTTATCCCTTGGCTTTTAGCACTGGAATCTAGCTATGTGTTAGTTACTGACTCTTTTAATAGCCTTGTGAGATCAATGGGAATGCAACGGAAATAACAATGATGACTCATGCAGCCCATCTCTCCTCCCTGCCCCACTCTGAACAACATCCAGTCCCACCACTGGCAACTCAAGTGTCACTCCAGGGGAGGTAGCTTCAGTGCCTTGATTATCTCAGGCATCATGCATGGGAGGAGAAGCCAAAGTGAGACCTCATATGAGATGCCAGTCAGATTCTACAGTCAAATGCCCTGTTGGGCTTTGAGCCAATGGAACACTGGCAGAAGGAAACAGAAAGGAATGGGAACTTCCAAAGAGAAAAGTGCTCTGGCTGGGAAATGGGTGCAGAATGGAGCAGCTTGCCTTACCAGTATCATTTAAAGGGAAGCAGAGATAGCTGAAACTCAGGTGGGCTTCCTCAACCTTGCCTCATACAATCCCTTTATTCCAGAACTTCCTCAGATAGAAGTAGGTCATGTAGTGCTATATCACAGTGGGCAAGTGAGCTGTTCTCCAAATATTCTCAGCTCTTTGCCTTTGGGGTACAAGATAAGATAGCCAATTACAGTTTGGTAGGTCCATATGAAGAGTTCTGTCTATGGCACAGAATTAAAATATGTCACTTCCAGGCTGAAACATTTTGTCATAGACATGTAGTAAGAGCCCAGAATTGGCCTGTGTTGTTAGGAGCCACTAAGATTCTGAGTTGTTTGTTACTGCAGCACAACCTAGCTCATCCTGACTGGTATCTAAGCTAAATCTTCCCTTTAGGGTTTGTCATTATTAAGGAAGGGAAACCAAAACCACAGGACTAAAAAGAAAGACAATTATTTAGCAAAATAACGACCACAAAAATACTTAGCACACTGTTAGTATGTTATTAGCAATGTTCTAGATCATTATTTGAGCAGTGGGTTCTTGTATGTTTGTTAAATTAGTAAATTGATAAATTTAGGGTAAAATGCTTTACCACAAGTGTGATGATCTTGGAATGCAACTAGCAATTCCAAAATACATAGCATAGCCCAAGAATCTAAACTAAACATGATCCAGTTAAGGACACAGGTCCTAAGAGGTTCTAAATCCTTAGGTCCAGGACCAGATCCAGGACCTTCTTAGACTACCAGTGGCTACCTTCTGACTCTCCAGCCCTGCAGAACTGCAGATTTCTCTTCTCCTGCTTCTCCACTGCTTGATGCAGCCCCCCTTTCAAGTCCCTTAAATCACTAAGAACATGAGTTCTGCTTCCTGGTTCTCCCTAGGCACTTTCAGGTCTCTGACTCCTACCAAGGGAAAGTACTGGGTGTCCCTAGTACACATAGACTGTAACTCATCAACTGTCTCATAGGGAGGGAGCTCCCAACAGACGGAGTGTGTTTTGAGGTCAAACAGAGCTGGGTTTGAATTCCAGCAACACAACTTACTTGTTATGTGATCTTGGATAAATCATTTTGTCTCTCTGAGTGTCAATGTCATCATCTTCAAAATAGGAACACTCACACTTAGAACTCAAGGAACTGCTATAAGTATTCTATAGCGAGGCTTCAAGCAGAAAAACACTGGAAATTTTATAGTTAATTTACAATGTTGTGTTAACCTCTACTATACAGCAAAGTGACTCAGTTATACATATATACTCTACCATTTTCAAAATGGCAACTGGCTTGTACTAAAGCTAAAATCTCATTTTTTTCTCATTTGAAATTCTTCTTTTTCTTCTCTCAGTCCAAACTACCCCCACCCTTTCTAATACCACACACACACCACCATCACCATTCTCACTACCAGTGGCTACCTTCATTCAAACTTGTCTCTCATTCATTGTCTAGTTCAGGGACTTTAAATGTTCTATTTTACTTTGTTTTGTTTGCTTGTTTTTAGGAACATCATCCTTTTTTGCAAACAAAATCACCTGTAGCTCTCCACTATAAAAGACAGGATGAGAACTGCTCATGGCAGCCCCAGAGTCTGAGGGACTCTCAAAGGCTCAATGGATCACACACTGAAAACTATTGGAATCTTTGCCCATTCCAAGTCTGTAGAATGTCAGGGCTGGCAAGCCTCTTAGAGGTCATCTGCTAATCCACTGCCTACATTTCTAGATGGGACACAAGTGTGGGGATTTAGACAGTTGTTGAGTCTTAGGGCTGGAAAGGACCCTGAAGGCCACCTTAGGCCCCAAGCTGACTGATAAGCGGTCAGTGCAGAGCAGGGAGGGAGCCAGGCCTTCTACTCCTGTCTCTAGACTTTGGGAGCACAGTGGCCTCTCACCATGTCCAGGAATAAGCATCATCATGTTATCCAGAGCTGGGAAACCCAGATTCAAAGCTCAGCTCAGCCACTTGGTAGCTATGTGGATTCTTTACCAGCTGAGCCACAAGAGAAGCCCTATGTGGCCCCAGGCAAATCAATTCCTCTCTCCATATTTTTCTCTATCTGCATTTTTCCCTCTGTAAAATGGGGGTAGTGATGCCTATCTCATAGAAGTTGTATATAACAAAAATGTCTTAACCTCTGTAAAACACTCATAGTGACACTTGGCTTTCAGAATTTCCATGTGGGACACAGACAATGGTGGTAGGAAGGAAGAGAGGCACATCACACATTCTTCCCTCTTCCAGGCAAGAGACAAACTCACTCACCTCCACAGAACTCTGGTTCTTAATTATGAGAAGCCTCTGGCCTCTCACAAATGCCCTTGGCATTCTGTAGCAAAGAAACAGCTTCCCAGTGGGGCTGTAAGGCTAAGGCTCACTGCTCCCTGCCTCAAGCCAACCTTTTTGTCTACTGCTACTCAACCACATAGGCTGAACGACTGCCCTGTTGGTCTTTTCCAAGAAAAATCGGGGCAACCAGCATCTGCATTGAGCCCATTAGGACCCATTTGCCTCACTGATGCAAACTCCCATCCTCAGGCCCTGGAAACACTGAGCTGATAGGTGATCCTCAGTTAGAGTCAACCCTGCCTGGAACCAATCAGTGGCCAAGACTCATTCTTTTTTTCTTTGTTTTATTTTTTAATTTATTTTTTATTGAATTATAATTGCTTTACAGAATTTTGTTGTTTTCTGTCAAACTTTAATATGAATAAGCCATAGGTATACATATATCTCCTCCCTTTGGAATCTCCCTCCCATCTCCCTCCCCATCCCACACCTCCAGGTTGATACAGAGCCCTTGTTTGAGTTATTGGAGCCATACATCAAATTCTCATTGGCTATCTATTTTACACATGGTAATGTAAGTTACCATCTTACTCTTTCCATACTTCTCACCCTCTCCTGCCGTCTCCCCATGTCTATAAGTCTATTCTCAATGTCTGTTTCTCCACTGTTGCCCTGCAAATAAAATCTTCAGTACCATTTTTCTAGATTCCGTATATGTACGTTAGAATACGATATTTATCTTTCTCTTTCTGACTCACTTCACTCTGTATAATAGGTTTTGGTTCATCCACCTCATTAGAACTGACTCAAATGCATTCCATTTTATGGCTTAGTAATATTCCATTGTGTATATGTACCACAACTTCTTTATCCATTCATCTGTTGATGGACATCTAGGTTGATTCCATATACTAGCTATTGTAAATAGTGCTGCAATGAACAAAGGGATACACGTGGTTTTTTTTTTTTTGGTTTCCTCAGAGTATATGCCTAGGAGTGGGACTGCTGCGTCATGTGGTGGTTTTATTCCCAGTTTTTAAAGGAATCTCCAAACTGTCTTCCATAGTGGATGTATCAATTTACATTCCCACCAACAGTGCAAGAGCATTCCCTTTTCTCCACACCCTCTCCAGCATTTATTGTTTGTAGACTTCTCGGATGATGGCCATTCTAACTGGTGTCAGGTGATATCACATTGTGATTTTTATTTGCATTTCTCTAATGATGAGTGATGTTGAACATCTTTTCATGTGTTTGTTAGCCATCTGTATGTCTTCTTTGGAGAAATGTCTGTTTAGTTCTTTTCCCCACTTTTTGATTGGGTTGTTTGTTTTTCTGGTATTGAGTTGTATGAGCAGCTTATATATTTTGGAAATTAATTCTTTGTCAGTTGTTACAATTCTTATTATTTGTTTCCATTCTGAGGGTTGTCTTTTCACCTTGCTTAGAGTTTCCTTTGCTGTGCAAAAGCTTTTAAGTTTAATCAGGTCCCACTTGCTTACTTTTGTTTTTATTTCCATTACTCTAGGAGGTGGGCCATAGGAGGTGCTTAAATTTACTTCATCGAGTGTTCTGACTATGTTTTCCTCTAAGAGTTTTATAGTTTCTCACCTTACATTTAGGTCTTTAATCCATTTTGAGTTTATCTTTGTGTATGGTGTTAGGAAGTGTTCTAATTTCATTCTTTTACATGTAGCTGTCCAGTTTTCCCAGCACCATTTATTGAAGAGGCTGTCATTGCCCCGTTGTATATTCTTGCCTCATTTGTCAAAAATAAGGTACCCATAGGTGTATGGGTTTATTTCTGGGCTTTCTATCTCGTTCCATTGCTCTATATTTCTGTGTTTGTGCCAGTACCACACTGCCCTGATGACTGTATGTTTATAGTATAATCTGAAATCAGGAATTTTGATTCCTCCAGCTCCATTCTTCTTTCTCAAGACTGCTTTGGCTATTTGGGGTCTTTTGTGTTTCCATGTGAATTGTGAAACTTTTTGTTCTAGTTCTGTGAAAAATGCCATTGGAAATTTGATAGTGATTGCATTGAATCTGTAGATTGCATTTGGTGGTATAGTCATTTTCACAATATTGATTCTTCCTACCCAGAAACATGGAATATCTCTCCATCTGTTTATGTAGTATTTGATTTCTTTTATCAGTGTCTTATACTTTTCGGTATACAGTTCTTTTGTCTCCTTAGGTAAGTTTATTCCTAGATACTTAATTCTTTTTCCTGCAGTGGTGAATAGGACTAATTCCTTAATTTCTATTTTTGATTTGTCTTTGTTAGTATATAGAAATGCAAGTGTATTTCTGTGTATTGATTTTGTATCCTGCAACTTTGAAAAATTCACTGATTAGCTCTAGTAAATTTCTGATACTATCTTTAGGGCTTTCTATGTACAGTATCATGCCATCTGCAAACAGTGAGAGCTTTACTTCTTCTTTTCCAATCTGGATCTTTTTATTTCTTTTTCTTTTCTGATTGCTGTAGCTAGGACTTCCAGAACTATGTTGAATAATAGAAGTGAAAGCAGACACCTGTGTCTTGTTCCTGATCTTAGGGGGACTGTCTTCAGTTTTTAACCATTAAGAAAAATGTTTGCTGTAGGCCTAGCATATATGGCCTTTACTATGTTGAGGTAGGTTCCTTTTATGCCCATTTTTTGAACAGTTTTAATCATTAATGGGTGCTGAATTTTTTCAAAGGCTTTTTCTGCATCTATTGAGATTATCATATGGTTTTTATCTTTCAATTTGTTAATATGGTGTATCACATTGATTGATTTGCATATATTGAAGAATCCTTGCATTCCTGGAATAAACCCAACTTGATCATGGTGTATGAGCTTTTTGATGTGTTGCTGAATTTTGTTTGATAAATTTTTGTTGAGGATTTTTGCACCTATGTTCATCAGTGATATTGGCCTGTAGTTTTCCTTTTTTGTATTGCCTTTGTCTGGTTTTGGTATCAGAGTGATGGTAGCCTCGTAGAGTGAGTTTGGAAGTGTTCCTTCCTCTGCAATTCTTTGAAAAAAATTTAGATGAATAGCCATTAGCCCTTCTCTAAATGTTTGATAGAATTCTCCTGTGAAGCCATCTGGTCCTGGGCTTTTGTTTTTGGGGAGATTTTTGATCACAACTTCAATTTCAGTGCTTGTAATTGGGTTGTTCACAATTTCTATTTCTTCCTGGATCATTCTTCGAAGATTGAATTTTTCTATGAATCTGTCAATTTCTTCCAGGTTAACCATTTTACTGTCATATAGTTGTTCATAATATCTCTTATAATCCTTTGTATTTCTGCATTGTCTGTTGTAACTTCTACTTTTTCATTTCTAATTTTGTTGATTTGGTTCTTCTCTCTTTTTTTTCTTGATGAGTCTCACTAAAGGTTTGTCAATTTTGTTTTTCTTTTCAAAGAACCAGCTTTTAATTTTATCAATCTTTACTATTGTTTCTTTCACTTCTTTTTCATTTATTTCTGCTTGCATCATTATGATTTTTTTCCTCCTACTAATTTTGGGATTCTTTGTTCTTTTTTCCAGTTGGGGACATGGAACAACAGACTGGTTCCAAATAGGAAAAGGAGTACGTTAAGGCTGTATATTGTCACCCTGCTTATTTAACTTGTATGCAGAGTACATCATGAAAAATGCTGGGCTGGAAGAAGCACAAGCTGGAATCAAGATTTCTGGGAGAAATATCAATAACCTCAGATAGGCAGATGACACCACCCTTATGGCAGAAAGTGAAGAGGAACTAAAAAGCCTCTTGATGAAAGTGAAAGAGGAGAGTGAAAAAGTTGGCTTAAAGCTCAACATTTGGAAAACTAAGATCATGGCATCTGTTCCCATCACTTCATGGGAAATAGATGGGGAAACAGTAGAAACAGTGTCAGACTTTATTTTGGGGGGGCTCCAAAATCACTGCAGGTTGTGATTGTAGCCATGAAATTAAAAGATGCTTATTCCTTGGAAGGAAGGTTATGCCCAACCTAGATAGCATATTGAAAATCAGAGACATTACTATGCCAACAATGGTCTGTCTAGTCCAGGCTATGGTTTTTCCTGTAGTCATGTATGGATATGAGAGTTGGATGGTGAAGAAAGCTGCGCGCTGAAGAATTGATGCTTTTAAACTGTGGTGTTGGAGAAGACTCCTGAGAGTCCCTTGGACTGCAAGGAGATCCAACCAGTCTATCCTAAAGGAGATCAGTCCTGGGTATTCATTGGAAGAACTGATGTTGAAACTGAAACTCCAATACTTTGGCCACCTCATGCGAAGAGTTGACTCATTGGAAAAGACCCTAATGTTGGGAAGGATTGGGGGCAGGAGGAGAAGGGGATGACAGAGGATGAGATGGCTGGATGGCATCACTGACTCGATGGACATGGGTTTGGGTAGACTCCGAGAGTTAGTGATGGACAGGGAGGCCTGGTGTGCTGCAATTTACGAGGTCACAAAGAGTTGAACACAACTGAGTGACTGAACTGAACTGAACTTAGGTGTAAAGATTGTCTATTCGATGTTTTTCTTGTTTCTTGAGGTAGGACTGTATTGTTATAAACTTCCCTCTTAGAATTGCTTTTGCTGCATCCTATAGATTTTGAGTTGTTGTGTTTTCATTGTCATATGTTCTTAGAAATTTTTTGATTTCCATTTTGATTTCTTCAGGAATCTGTTGGTTATTGAGAAATGTGTTGCTTAATCTCCATGTGCTTGTGTTTCTTACAGTTTTTTTCTTGTAATTGATGTCTAGTCTCACAGCATTGTGTTCAGAGAAGATGCTTGATATGATTTCAATTTTCTTAAATTTACTGAGGTTTGATTTGTGACCCAAGATGTGGTCTATCCTGGAGAATGTTACATGTGCACTAGAGAAGAAGGTGTATTCTTCTGCATTTGGATGGAATGTCCTGAAGATATCAGTGAGATCCATCTCATCTAATGTACCATTTAAGACTTATTTGATGATCTGTCCATTGCTGTGAGTGGGCTGTTAAAGTCTCCTTCTATTTTTGTGTTACTCTCTATTTCTCCTTTTATATCTGTTAGTGTTTATCTTATATACTGAGGTGCTCCTATGTTGACTGCATAGATATTTACAGTTGTTATGTCTTTCTCTTGGACTGATCCCTTGATCATTATGTACTGTCCTTCCTTATCTCTTATAATCTTCTTTATTTTAAGGTATTTTGTCTGATATGAGGAATGCTATTCCAGCTTTCTTTTGCTTTCCATTTGCATGGAATGTATTTTCCATACTCTCACTTTCAGTCTTTATGTGTCTTGAGTTCTGAAGTGGGTTTATTGTAGACAGCATGTATATGGGTTTTGTTTTTGAATCCATTCAGCCAGTCTGTGTCTTTTGGTTGGAGCATTTAATCTATTTACATTTAAAGTAATTATTGATATAAAAGTTCTTATTGTTATTTTCTTAATTGTTTGGGGTTGATTTTGTAGATCCTTTTTCTTCTCTAATATTTCTTGACTAAGTCCCTTTAACATTTGTTGTAAAGCTAGTTTGGTGGTACTGAATTCTCTTAAGTTTTGCTGGTCTGAAAAGATTTTTATTTCTCCATCAATTTTGAATGAGATCCTTGTCAGGTACAGTAATCTTGGTTGTAGATTTTTCTCTTTCAGTACTTTAAATATATCCTGCTATTCCTTTCTGGAATCTCTGCTGAAAGGTCAGCTGTTAAACATGTGAGGTTTCCCTCGTATGTGTTTTCCCCTTGCTGCTTTTAATATTCTTTCTTTGTGTTTAGTCTTTGTTAGTTTGATTAGCATGTGTCTTGCCATGTTTCTCCTTGGGTTTATCCTGTATGGGACTCTTTGTGCCTCTTGGACTTGATTGACTATTTCTTTTTCCATGTTGGGGAAATTTTCAACTATAATCTCTTCAAAATTTTTCTCATACTCTTTCTTTTTCTCTTTTTCTTCTGGAACCCCTTAATTTTAATGTTGGTGCATTTGATATCGTTCCAGAGGTCTCTGAGACTATCCTCAGTTCTTTTCATTCTTTTTTACTTTATTCTGCTCTTCAGAAGTTATTGCCAACATTTTGTCTTCCAGCTCACTGATTCATTTTTCTGCTTCTGATATTCTGCTATTGATTCCTTCTAGAGTATTTTCAATTTCAGTAATTACGTTGTTTTTCTCTGTATGTTTACTCTTTAATTCTTCTATGTCTTTGTTAATTGATTCTTGCATTTTCTCCATTTTCTTTTGAAGGTTTTTGATCATCTTTACTATCATTATTCTGAATTCTTTTTCAGGGAATTTGCCTATGTCCTCTTCATTTATTTGCATTTCTGTGTTTCAAGTTTGTTCCTTCATTTTGTAGTATTTCTCTGCCTTTTCATTATTTTTTAACTTATTGTGTTTCAGGTCTCCTTTTCCCAGGCTTCAAGGTTGAATTCTTTCTTCCTTTTGGTTTCTGCCCTCCTAAGGTTAGTCTAGTGGTTTGTGTAAGCTTCATATATGGTGAGATTTGTGCTGAGTTTTTTGTTTGTTTGTTTGTTTTTCCTCTGACAGGCAAGGCTGAGTAGGGTGGTAATCCTGTCTGCTGATGATTTGGTTTGTATTTTTGTTTTGTTTGTGGTTTAGATGAGGCATCCTGCACAGTGTGCTGCTGGTGGTTGGGTGAATCTGGGTCTTGTATTCAAGTGGTTTCCTTTGTGTGAGTTCTCACTATTTGATCCTCCCTAGGGTTAGTTCTCTGGTAGTCTAGGGTCTTGGAGTCAGTGCTCCCACTCCAAAGGCTCAGGGTTTTATTTCTTTTTTTTCCAGCTCTTCCAATTTGTCATGGCTGCATATTTGTATAGGTCCAGTGGTTTCGAAAAAAGGCAGCCCAGGTTCCCAGCGTGCAGCTGGGCTCCACACAAGCAGAGGAGACCTTCTCATAAAACTGTGTCAGTTTTTCTAGAAGTTGCCTGAAGAACTGCTCTCTTACAGGGAAACTGGAACTCTCTGTGAGAGGAAAAGTTCTGTATAGCAGGCGTCCTCGATACATTGAAACACAAATGAAAAACCTCTCTGCCACCTGGAATAAAAGATTCCTGATGAAGAAAACTGAAAACTTGAAGAACTCTGAGAGGAAAAAGCTGAGGATAGTATTTCTTTCAGTGAAGCAGGTTATGGGAAATCGCCTGCACACACGGGATTTAAATGCCACGCCAAGATTCATTCATTTTATTTCAGTTTTCCACTCCTCTCTCCCCGTCTAATGAGCTGCCCAGGTGACAGGATGTGCATTTAGTTAGCGATTATCCTTAGCCACAGATTGTTACTTTGGACTTATGAACATGTGGTGTAATAAATGTACAACCACTAAGGTTTTCACATTTTCCAAGGTTAGAAACCACTCTGACAGCATAAAAGATTCTTCCAACAACTTAGGTATCTCATTGCTGCTGACCTCCTCCAAGGAGTAAAACAGGAGGAGGTCCTGAGAGGGTGCAGCTATTGCTTTTGTGTTTTAATTAAAAACCATTAGCAAAACATTGATTCCTATCAGAAACAAAAATATTGTCAAGGACACGTTAGAGACCTTGAACTACTGATTGTAGGAGGTCTAGAAAAAGCTGCCACAGTGATGTGGGTGCCATGGGATGTGTATCTGTTTGTGAACATGTGGGTGTGCATGTGTTTGTGGGCAATTGTATCTATTATCAAAGAGCTATCCTGAAAAACAAAAAAAGGTATTTCAAGTTACAAAACAGCTTGAGGTGCACCCTAAAAGAACTCCAAGCTGAGACTCCTCTCAGTTATTACAAGGTATGCCTTGACAAACTCTAGGATTCTGAGATTCAATGTCAGGTAAGAACGAACACCATCTAACTAAACACACATTCAAGCCAAAAACCTAGCAGTCATCCTTGACTCTCTCATACTCCTTACTTTTCACATCCAATCCATTAAAAAAATCTTTTCTGCTTTACTCCAAAATATACTCAAATCTCCCCATTTCTCCCCACTTTTACTTCCATCAGTGTGGGTCAAGTCACCATCATCTTTGACCCAGACCAGACCTCCTCACTGGTCTCCCTATTTCCACCCTTGCTGCCCTACAGTCCATTCTCTACACAGCACTCAGGGGGATCTTTTAGAAAACATAAGTCAGATCATAGCCCCTCTTTCCTGTTGCAGCAATTATGGAGGCACATGTTCAAAATGAAACCTCCAGAGAATTCCCTGGTGGCCCAGTGGCTAGGATTCTGTACTTTCACTGCTGAGGGCGTGGGTTCAACCCCTGGTCGAGGAACTAAGATCCCACAAGCATCACAGCATGATCAAAAGGAAAAAAAAAACCAACCAACCAACAAAAAGCCAAAATGGAACATCTACCAGCCTTGATCACTGTGACTATGATGAACAGAGCCCACTTCTCTGGATAGTTGCCATAAGTTAGAATTTTGTAGTGTCTGTTACTTCATCATAACTTAGCCTATCCTGACTGATTCATTGAAGTCATGCATATTTCTGGGGAAAGCATTATGGTTTCAGCTGACTCTTAAAGGAATCTGTGACCACAAAGGAGTCTCTCAACAACTGGCCTAGAAGGGGAGGGGAGCTGGCTGAGTGGACAAATTGCTCAGAGGGTACCATGAACAGACTTGGTTATGTATGCCTCAGGCAGGGGCATCACATGGATGAAGTGAGTCAAGAGGGTAGACTGCTCAGCAGTCAGGCAATCTGTACCTAGACCAGGATAGAGGACAGGATCTTGGTCCAATTGGGGTGGGATGGTGGGTCTGGACTGGAGTACAAAGGAGGGTGATTGTGTAGAATTTGGGAGTAGGAATCAACATGGTAGGGGTGGCAAGGTTGGGGGAAGGAGAAGAAGGAAGAGGAAACAACTAAGAGGCAACATAGATCTCCAACAGTGCCCAATCTTATATTAAATTGGCAGCAAGAAGACCCAGGGACCAATGCAGGACCCCAGCTGTTGTCATAGGTTCTCCAGCTCCTGGGTCTGCTAAAGCTGATGGGATATTCCTTGCCTCAGACAGGACTGGTCCAGGGGTTACTATGGTGAACCAGGCTGGCCACAGTGAACCTACCTGGGAACAGCTGGGGGAAGCAGAGGCGGGAGAAATGAGGAAAGGCTTATACCATCAAAATAACAGCTGATAGTTATCCAGGGCTTTTCACATGCCAGGCACTATGGCAAGTATATCACAAGCATGCTCTCTCCATAATCCTCACATAAACTCCATAAAGTTAGGACTACTCTCCACTTAAGAGTCATTAAGTAACTTGCCCATGATCATGCAGCTAGTAAATGTCAGAGCCCTGATTTGAAACTAGGATGTCTCCTCCCCAACCTGTGCCTTTAATCGCTTTATTTTCTCCTTGAATTTATGTACATATTTTCCTTCCTCCTGGTTTCTCATTCTACCCCATTTCCAGCCACCTGTTCAATGCCTTTTCACACTCCTCTACTTGACATGACAAAACAATTGAGTATACCTTGACTTATCATCATTGTTAATTTTCTGGTCATTTATCTTCTGGCTCAATGTTTCAGAATTTCAGCTTTCCACATATTGACAACTGACAGATGATCCTTATCTAGAACCACAGAGTCCATGGGACAACTCTCTGACCAGTATGCAATAGCAGAGAAGCAAGACGTTCTTTTGAACAGGGTGACTGTCACTGGGAAAGGAGGTAGTACAACACTGTGCATGGACTGCAAATGAGTCAAGGAATCAGGAACTTGGGAGCTCTAAACACTCCTGGAAGGGGGTTTGTAGCAATTCTGTGGAGATGAAAGTTTGTAGAAAGGAGACGAAGGATTCCCTGGGAGTGTAGGCTTTGAGATTTGGGAAATGCTTGCTGTAGTTGGGGAAAGGTTCAGGGAGGGGAGGAGAAGTCACAACATTGATTTTCTCTGATTATTTGAAACTATTTGGGATGGACCTTTCTACTGAGTCAGTTCTGCTATCAGAGAAAACAAAGAGCACTGACTGTTCTTAGAGTAATGGGATTCTGATCTGGCTTTGCCACTTACTAGTGCCCCAGGTGGCACTAGTGGTAAAGAACCCAATGCAGGAGACATAAGAGACACAGGTTCAATTCTGGGGTTGGGAAGAACCTCTGGAGGAGGGGATGACAACCCACTCCAATATCCCTGCCTGGAGAATCCCATGGACAGAGGAGCCTGGTGAGCTACAGTCCATATGGTTGCAAAGAGTTGGACATGATTGAAGTGATTTAGCATGCACATACACACAGGTGTCCAGAACAGGTAAGCCATAATAGCTTCCCTGGTACTCAGTTTCCTCATCTGCAAAATAAGGACAAGAGGTTTATGCCTTCTTCATAAGGATGACTTGGAGTAAGGATCAAATGACATCTTCAAGTCACCTCAAACTCAATAACACTGATTCTGCCTTCCCTGAAGCTGCCCATGCTCCAGGGTTCTTTATCTTGATGCAGATCATTCCTCCCAACACTGTCACCTAGACCAAAAATCCTGTTGCCTCCCTAAGAGAAGGCTGTCTCTATAACCTCATTTATTCTGCATCTGTGAATCTGTCCCCTTTGTCCCTAGTCACCATCGCCACCCATGGGAAAGTGAAAGCAAAAGTTGCTCAGTTGTGTCCAACTCTTTGCAACCTCATAGACTATACAGACCATGGAATTCTCCAGGCCAGAATACTGGAGTGGGTAGCCTTTCCATTTCCCAGGGGATCTTCCCAACCCAGGGATCAAACCCAGGTCTCCTGCATTGCAGGCAGATTCTTTACTAGCTGAGCCGCCAGGGAAGCCAAAAAATACTAGAGTGGGTAGCCTATCCCTTCTCCAACAGATCTTCCTGACCCAGGAATCAAACCAGGGTCTCCTGCATTGCAGGTGGATTTTTTAAAATATAAATTTATTTAAATTGCAGGTTAATTACTTTACAATATTGTAGTGGTTTTGCCATACATTGACATGAATCTGCCACGGGTGTACATGTGTTCCCCATCCTGAACCCCCCTCCCACCTCCCTCCCCATCCTATCCCTCTGGGTCACCCAGTGCACCAGCCCCAAGCACCCTGTCTCATGAATCGAACCTGGACTGGTGATCCATTTCACATATGATAATATGCATGTTTCAATACCATTCTGCCAAATCATCACACCTTCCCTCTCCCACAGAGTCAAAAAGACTTCTATACATCTGTGTCTCTTTAGCTACCTCTCATATAGGGTTATTGTTACCATCTTTCTAAATTCCATATATATGTGTTAGTATATTGTATTGGTGTTTTTCTTTCTGGCTTACTTCACTCTGTATAATAGGCTCCAGTTTCATCCACTCAGTAGAACTGATTCAAATGTATTCTTTTTAATGGCTGAGTAACATTCCATTGTGTATATGTACCACAGCTTTCTTATCCATTCGTCTGCTGATGGACATCTAGGTTGCTTCCATGTCCTGGCTATTATAAACAGTGCTGCAGTGAACATTGGGGTACACGTGTCTCTTTCAATTCTGGTTTCCTTGGTGTGTATGCCCAGCAGGTGTATTCTTTATGAACTGAGCTATGAGGGAAATCCCCATAGCTTCCCTCATAGCTTGGGAAACCCTTGGAAAAATCTCATCATTTCTCTCTTGAACTACAGTAATACCCTCCTTACTGGCTCTGCTCTTTCTCCAACCGCCTTCAGTCTGTTCTCTGCAGCCAGAGTGAGAGTTTTGAAATCAAATCAGATCATGTTGCTTCTTTGCTTTATTGGCTTCCTATTGCTTTTAGGATAAAATCTTAGGACTTCTTCCATGGCCCTCCAGACCCTGTGGGACTGCTCATCTTCAGGCCGCTTTTCTTCATCTAGTGCTGCTCTTTCTCTTATTCCCTTGTGCCTCAATACATTAACTTCTTTTTGTTTTTTGTTTCTTCAGTCACTAAGTTGTGTTCAACTATTTGCAACCCCATGGACTGCTGCACGCCAGGCTTCCCTGTCCTTCACCATTGCCCAGAGTTTGCTCAAACTCATGCCTGTGATGCCATCCAACCATCTCATCTTCTGTCGTCCCCTTCTCCTCCTGCCCTCAATCTTTCCCAACATCAGGGCCTTTTCCAATGAGTCAGCTCTTCACATCAGGTGGCCAAAGTATTAGAGCTTCAGCTTCAGCTTCAGCTTCAGCATCCATCCTTCCAGTGAATATTCAGTGTTGATTTCCTTTAGGGCTGACTCTTATGATCTCCTTGTAGTCCAAGGGACTCCCAAGAGTCCTCCAGCACCATAATTCAAACACATCAATTCTTCAGCTTTATTTATGGTTCAGCTCTAACATCTATACATGACTACTGGAGAAACCATAGCTTTGATGATACAGACCTTTGTTGGTAAAGAGATGTCTCTGCTTTTTAATAGGCTGTCTAGGTTTGTCAGAGCTTTCCTTCCAAGAGTTAAATGTCTTTTAATTTAATGGCTGCGGTCACAGTCCACAATGATTTTGGAGGCCAGGAAAATAAAATCTGTCATTGCTTCCACTTTTATCCCCATTTATTTGCCATGAAGTGATGAGACGAGATGCTCTGATCTTAGTTTTTTGAATGTTGAGTTTTAAGTCAGGTTTTTCCACTCTCCTCTTTCACCCTCATCAAGAGGCTCTTTAGTTCTTCATGTGCTGCCATTAGAGTGGTAGTATCTACCTGTCTGAGGTTGTTGATGTTTCTCCCGACAATCTTGATTCCAGTTTGTGAGTCATCCAGCCTGGCATTTCACATGATGTACTCTGAGAAAGTTACATAAACAGGGTAACAATATACAGCCTTGTCATACTCCTTTCCTGATTTTGAACTAGTCCATTGTTCCATGTCCACTTCTAACTGTTGCTTCTTGACCTGCATATAGGTTTCTCAAGAGACAGGTAAGGTGCTCTGGTATTCCCATCTCTTTAAGAATTTTCCAGTTTGTTGTGATCCACACAGTCAAAGGCTTTAGCATAGTCAGTGAAGCAGAAGTAGATGTTTTTATGGAATTTCCCTGCTTTTTCTATGACCCAACAGATGTTCTTCCTTAGAGTTCCTTGAATGCACCATGTTCCCTCCTGCTATGGAGCCTTTGGATATGGTGTTCTTGCTGCCTGGAAAACTCTTATCAATCCCCCTCCAGCTTCAAGCATCTTCCTAATTGTTTATTCAATACACAAGGAAAGGTTTTCTTGATCTCTTGATACTACGTCAATTATTTCTGTTAGTCATTTTCAATTTATTTTGGTAATTATTTGATTAATGTCTGCCTCTTCCACTAGACCCTTAGGGTCCTGAAGGCAAGAGCTATGCCTGTCTTTCCTCACCACGGTGTCCCCAAGCACCTGACACAGTGCCTTGCCTGTAGTAGGTGCTTAGTCAATATTTGTTAAAGGAGTAGATGAATGTAGATATCCTTGACAAATAGTAAAAAGCAGTGCAAAATTAATCAGTCTTGCAGAAATGAACCAACTAATCTTAAAATTAATGTGGAAATCCAAGGGGTCCATGAGTGAAAACAATCTTGACAATGAAGAATGAAGCTGGAGGAAAAACACTTCCCAATTTCAAAATTTACTACAAAAGAATAATAATCAAAACAGTGTGTTACTGGCATAAGGACAACAAATAGACCAATGGAATAGAATTTAGAATACAGAAATAACCCATACATTTATGGTCAACTGGTTTTTGACAAGGGTGCCAATACCAATCAATGGGGAAAGACTAACCTCTTCAACAAAAGATGCTGGGACAACTGGATATCCACATGCAAAAGACTGAAATTGGACCACTGCATCCTCACCATATACAAAAACTAACTCAAAATGGATCAAAGACCTAAATGTAAGAGTTCAACTATAGAACTCTTAGAAGGAAATACAAATGAATATCTGAGTATCTTTGGATTAGACAACACATTCTTACATGTGACACCTAAAGGATGAACAACTAAAGAAAAAATAGGTAAATTGGATGTTACCAAAATTTAAAAAAATTTTCATCAAAGGACACTATTAAAATAATAAAAAAGGCAACCCACAGAATGGGAGAAAATATTAATAAACCATGTCAGATGAGAGATTAATATCCAGAATATATAAAAAACTACAACTCCAAAACAAAATAACAACCCAGTTCAAAAATGGACAAAGCCTTGAATTGATATTTGTCCAAAAAGATATACAATGGCTACTAAGCACATGAAAAAATGCTCAACATCAGTAATCATTAGGGGAAATGCAAATCAAAACCAAGATCAGATATCAATCACACCCACTAGGATGACTACAATTTTTAAAAAATGGACAATAACAAGGATGTAGAGAAATTGAATGTAGGGAAATAGTAAGGATGTGCAGAAATGAGAATTCTCATATATTGCTGGTAGAAATGTAAAATGGTGCATCCTTTGTGCAAAACAGTATGATGCCAAGATCTTCAAAGACTAAACATAGTTACCACAAGACCCAGCAATTCTACTCTTAGATTCAGACCTCAAAGAAATGAAAACATGTGTTTACAAAAAATTTTGAACATGAATATTCACAGAAGCATTATTCATGATAGCCAAAAGACAAAAACCACCCAAATGTCCTTCAGTGTGAGTGTATTAACAAACTGTGGTAAAGCCATACAATAGACAATTATTCTACCATAAAAAGAAATGAAGCACATATACATGCTATGACACAGATGAGCCTTGAAAACATCATGCTAAGTGAAAGAAGCCAGACACAAAAGGTCACATATTGTATGATTCCATTTATATGAAATACCTAAAATAGGTAAATCATAGAAACGGAAAGTAGATTAGTGTTTACCAGGGGCTGGGAATTGGAAGGTGACAGCTAGGGGAAGCAAAGTTGCTTTGGAGGGTAATGAAAATGTTCTAAAATTGATTGTGCTGGCGGTTGTACAATTCTGTGAATATATTGAAAGTCACCGAATTGTACGCTTTAAATGGAGGAATCCTATATAGTATGTGAATTATAGCTCAATAATGCTGTCCTTTGGCGGGGGGATGGGGGGAGGAAGGTATTAACAAGGAAGGGTGATTTCTAAAGATCAAAAATGAGCCAGTCACACTAAGACTTAGAGGATGGATATTCCAGCCTGAAGGAATAGCTAGTGCAAGGATCCTGAGGCATGAATAAGTTTGGTGAAGAAGAGAAATGAGGCTAGTGCAGTCGGCCAGGGTGGCCAGGGTGAAAGCAGTGGGAGTCGAGGTCAGAGATGATGGACAGATAGCTTTGCAGCTCATGCTAAGGAATGTGGAATCTGTTCTAAATATGAAGAGCCACAAGAGGTTTTAGAGCGGGAGAGTGACATATTTCACTGGCTGAAGCAAGTCACATGGCCACACCTAACTGGAAGGGGAAGTCCTGCTATGTACCCAGAAGAAGGAGAGCCAGAACTATCTGGAGAGTAGCACTGATGACAACCACCCACTTATGTGTTCACATACACATATAATTTTTTATATCATTCTTTTTAAAACACATTTTAAATCTGGGGAAAACATATACAATCTTGAATGTAGTTTTCAGGTGGTCAAGTTTCTTTTCCAAGTCAATTCTTAGAGCAGGATAAAGACCTCACACTGGGTTGGTTCTCCAGCATATGCTTTGCCTCAGGGCATGGATTCTTACTCTGGAGTCCACAGATCACCATGAGTTACATGAAGAGAGTTTAGGAGGTCTGTGAAAAAATTACCTCTTTATTTCCACTACCCTCTAGTAGAAGTGATGACTATAGGCAACATATCACAGAAGTATGAGCAGTGTCTGTGACTCTATCTGTGATAGAAATCACAGAGATTTGTATATCAATCTACAGTTGTTGAAGGAATCTCAAAATTTTACTTATGAAATTACAGTAATTATTAAACATGCTGTTAGATCTTGTCATTTAAAATGTGTTAACAAAGAAGCATGTATATTACCATGTTGCAATTAAAAAAAACTATTTTGATAAGTGTATTTCAGTACAATTGTTTTCCTTGGTAAGTCTATTTTACCTAATGCATTTAAAAATAATATTCTGAAAAAAATTAGGAACTCCATTGGGTCGTAGAGGGTGACTCTCCTTCTACCTACGCTGTCTTCCTCTCAACTTACCCTGTGTTGCCTCCTTGCTAGGTCTGCCAAGGTACATGTTCAAGTCTTAATCTATGACACTAAAGGAAATGAAATGAAGCAGAAAACTTGAAAGCAAGTTCTTTTTTTCAGTAATAACATGGATTTCTTTTTTGAAAAAATTTTATTGAAGTATAGTTGATTTACAATGCTTCTGGTGTACAACAATGTGATTCATTTATATATATATATATACACATATATATACTTTCAGATTCTTTTCCATTATAGGTTATTATAAGATATGGAATATAGTTCCCTGTGCTACACAATAGGTCCTTGTTGTTTATCTATTTTATTTACAGTAGTGTGTATCTGTTAAACCCAAATTCCCAGTGGAAGCAAGTTCTGAAGATGACTTCTGGGTACTAGAGAAGTAGACTTGGATGCTACTGAGTGATGTCTCCAGTAAACAACAACCCAGGCACTGTCATACATCACCACATGGCATAAATATCAGCCTGACAAAGTCAAGCACAGTTTGCTCCTAGCTTGCTGTGGCTGATCCTTTCACCTTTCTGGGCCTCAGTTTCCCCAAATCTGGCTATGAAAGTTTGGACTGGATAGTCTTCTTATGGCCTGTCCAGCTATGACAGCCTGAGTTTACATGTTTTTGCATTGTCTGTTTCCATGACATTTCCAGAAAGCAGCTCATTAGCACTAAGTGCCCTCTGACCTTGGCACTAAGTTTGAGGGGCTTCCCAAGGATTCCCTACAATGTAGCAGAGGAGAAAAGGTGCTTTCCCCAACCCCCCAAATGCCATCCACAGCCTTACCTCCTTGCCTTTGGTCACACAGCTCCCTCTGTCCTTCCTTGTGCCTGTCAAGGACGGAATCCAGAGCCAGGTTTCATGACCAAGCTGTCACTTACTACTCTCTGAAGTTCCTAGGCACCAGGCATGATGTACCAAGTGACTACTTCATGTAAAGATTAAAGAACAAATACAAGCAGAGTGCTGGACACTTATCAAAGTACTTCTTTATAATGTTTGTGTAAAAATTTTTCCTATGTGCCAAGCATATAATCTTCATGGTATGCCTATGAAGTAGGTATTATAAAAATGATTCCCAATTTATATCTTGAGAAACATGCAAAGAGATGTCAGTCTACTTACCTAGGATCATAAAGAAGGCAAATGGCAGAGTGAGGGCTCAAACCCAGGGAAGGTGGTCTCAGGGCCCCTGAACGTAACCACTGTGCTACTTATGCTAGCATTATCATCTTTCTTCTGCCAGTGCAGACAAATTATAGGTGCAAAGAGATTAGGCCAAGTGGTAGGCTGCCTTCCTCTAGCATGCTTTCTGCTGCTCCTGGGTGCTTTTGACCTGCAAGGCCAAGATTTTTGTTTCTTCCTTCTGATTGAATTTCACAGTCTGCACCCATTGAGTCCTCCCCTCTGATCCTGCTCTTTTTTGTCTTTTTTTGCCCATCTCTGTTGTCCGGTTTATATATATCTTAATAACTTTGCTGTACACCTGAAACTAACACATTATTGTATATCAACTTTATTTCAATAACAAAATAAAACAAAAATTTCTTGATACAACCACTGAGATTCTAATTTAAGTCACTCCAGAGGTGAGGTGGGCTTCCCAGGTGGCACAGTGGTAAAGAATCTGCCTGTTAATGCAAGAGATGTGGGTTTGATCCCTGGGTCGGGAAGATTCCCTTGGAGTAGAAAATGGCAACCCACTATAGTATGCTTGCCTGGAAAATTCAATGGACAGAGGAGCCTGGTGGGCTAAAGTCCATGGAGTCACAAAGAGTTGGACACAACTGAGCACACACACACACACACACACACACACACACACACACACACACACACACACAGAGGTGAGGTCCAGACATCAGTTTATATATTTTTAAGTTTCCAAGATGATTCTAATAAGAAGACAAGGTTGAGACTGCTCTAAACCAGTGCTCCTCATGCTTGACTTAACGCAAAACCCCTCTAGAGCAGGTTTAAAACACACATACACAGAACATGGAAGCAACCTAGATGTCCATCGACAGATGAATGAATAAAGAAGTTGTGGTACATATATACAATGGAATATTACTCAGTCATAAAAAGGAACACATTTGAGTCAGTTTTAATGAGGTGGACAAACCAACAGCCTATTATACAGAGTGAAGTAATTCAGAAAGATAAATATCGTATACTAACACATATATACAGAATCTAGAAAAATAGTACTGAAGAATTTATTTGCAGGCCAGCAATAGAGAAAAAGACATAGAGAATAGACTTGTGGACATGGGGAGAGGGGAGGAGAGGTTGAGATGGAATGGAATGGAAACTTACATTACCATATGTAAGATAGATAGCCAACAGGCATTTGCTGTATGGCTCAGGAAGCCAAAACAGGGGCTCTACATCAACCTAGAGGGGTGGGATGGGGAGGGATGTGGGAGGGAGGTTCAAAATGGAGGGGAGATAAGTATACCTGTGGTTGATTCATGTTTAGGTTTGACAGAAAACAAGAAAATTCTGTAAAGCAATTATTCTTCAGTTAAAAAATAAATTAACACACACACACACACACACATCCAATGCCTAGGCTTCACTCCCAGAGATTCTAATTTAATTGGTCTGGAATGGGGCTGAGGCATCAATGTTTTTTCAAAATGTGCTAGATGATTCTAAAGCACAGCCAAGGTTGAAAACCCAAACCAATATCCATTACTTGACAGAGAATAACTGAAAAGAGATAAATGATAGTTTATCTACCTTGTAAGCTCCATGAGGACAAAGAATTTTGTCTGTCTGTTCACTGCTGTATCTCTAGCACAAAAACAGTGCCTGGTACACAACAGATGCTCAATTAATTTTTTTATTGAATTAATGAATGGTTTATTGGTCTTCATGGGAAAACCAGTGGTAATGTCTCTGGATCTATTCTCATATCTTTGTGTGTGAGCTCAGTCATTTTTGACTTTTTGTGATCCCATGGACTGTAGCCCTCCAGGCTCCTCTGTTGATGGGATTTTTCCAGGCAAGAATACCAGAGTAGGTTGCTATTTCTTGCTCGAGGGAATCTTCCCAATCCAGAGATCAAACTTGTGTCTCTGTGTCTCCTGCACTGGCAGGTGGATTTTTTACCACTGTGCCACCTGTGAAGGCCCTTTCACTTCTTAAATAAAAGTAATAACTCACAAGGCTGTCATGAGGTCTGTATGAGACAACATATGTAAAAGTGCTTCATAAATTAGGAAGAAATCCATAAATGCTAGTTAATTTCACAGAAAAAAAAATCAATTCCCTATTTTCTCTTCCTGTCTCACTCCTCAAAGTTTAATTCTCCTTTTAGTCCCACCAAATACAGTCCTGCTGAATCTCCTGAGTTGCCCTAGAAAGCCCCTCATTTGATCCTACCCTGACTTGGGTTCTACAACTCTTCAATTATTTCTTCTTCTCTGAGCCTGTTCATTCGACCAGAAAATGGTGATAATAGTAGCAATTATATTATTTAATCACCGTGAGGATAAATGAGTCAATGATTCACATATTGCCAGGCACACAGTAAGCCCTTAACAATAACAATAAAAGCCATGGTATTTTTTTTTGTCCAAAAGTTCTTCAATTAAAAAAAAACAGGGGGTCACCTCAGTGTAAAAGTAAAGTGGTGTAATCTAGCTGAGATATCTGTCACTTTCTGGTATCAAGAGCTAATTTGATTTTTATTTGTTTATTTTAATTAATTAAAAAAGAGCTAATTTGATTAGCCAAAAAGAAGTGCAAAAAAAGTTCCGCCTTATTGCCCTTCGAATCAAGACTGCAAGTTGACTGTTCCCTGGGTCTCCAGTTTACTGGCCTGCCTTGCAGATTTTGGATTTATCAGCCCTACAAAAGGGAAAGCATTAAAGGAGCATTCTGTGACTGACCAGGACCTACCCAACCATGCTGGCACCCCCGTCTTCAGGACTGTACTCTTGGCTGTGAAAGTTTCCCAGATGTTCCTGGTTTCTGATGACCTTGACAAATTTGAGGAGCACTGACCAGAGCGGTAGAAGTCCCACTAAAGCCCTCCATGGCGAACTGCCCTTCACCACAGACACTAGCTTTCAACCAGGCACAGTATTCCCCTGTGCCTTGCTGCTTGCAGGTTGTCTAGCCTATGAAAATGAGTAATTCAAGAATTACCACATGAGAAGAATGAGGGCATCGTCCTGACTCAGGAATTGAACCCATATCTCTGTCTCCTGCACTGGCAGCCAGATTCTTCACCACTGTGCCTGCTGGGAACCGACAAGATGGAGGAGTCCTGAGGCTACTGGAAGACAGGAGGCCAAGCCCATATCCTGAGAATTCCAGAGAACTCCTGGATCCAGGAGTTAATTAATCGATAGGAGCACATCAAACGCCTCCAGTCCTAAACTGAAACCAAGCACCCCCTAAGGGCCAACAAGCTCCAGAGTAAGATATACCAAGCAAATTCTCCAGCAACACAGGAACATAGCCTGGAGCTTCAATACACAGGTTGCCCAAGGTCGCTCCAAGCCCACTGACATCTCAAAACTCTTTACTGGACACTTCATTGCTGTTAGAGTGAGGAAACCCAGATCCACCTACCAGAACACCACACAAGCTTTCCCAACCAGGAAACTTTGACAAACCACACATCCAACCCCACCCATAGTGAGGAACCTCCACAATAAAGGGATAACACAGCAAGATAAAAAAGATGAAAAGGCAGAGAAATACCCAGCAGGTAAAGGAACAGGATAAATGTCCTCCAGACAAAACAAAAGAGGAGATAGGAAATCTACCTGATGAAGAATTCTGAATAATGATAGTGAAAATGATCCAAAACCTGGAAAACAAATTGGAGTTACAGTTCAATAACCTGCAGACAAGGATTGAGAAAATGCAAGAAAGGTTTAACAAGGACTTAGAAGAAATGAAAAAGAGTCAAAATACAATGAACAATGCAATAAATGAGATCAAAAACACCCTGGAGGGAACTAACAGTAGAATAACAGAGATAGAAGACAGGATAAGTGAGATAGAAGACAGAATGGTAGAAATAAATGAAACAGAGAGGAAAAATGAAAAAAGAATTAAAAGAAATGAGGACAATCTCAGAGACCTCTGGGACAATGTTAAATGCACCAACATTCGAATCATAGGAGTCCCAGAAGAAGAAGACAAAAAGAAAGACCATCAGAAAATTCTTGAGGAGATAATAGTTGAAAACTTCCCTAAATTGGGAAAGGAAAAAAATCACTCAAGTCCAAGAAACCCAGAGAGTCCCAAATAGGATGAACCCCAAGCAGAACACCCCAAGACACATATTAATCAAACTAACAAATATCATACTCAAAGAGCAAATATTAAAAGCAGAGAGAAAAACAACAAATAACTCACAAGGGGAATCCCATAAGGATAACAGCTGATCTCTCAGCAGAAATGCTTCAGGCCAGAAGGGAATGGCAGAACATACTTAAAGTCATGAAAGAAAATAATCTACAACCCCGATTACTGTACCCAGCAAGAATCTCATTCAAATTTTAAGGAGAAATCAAAAGCTTTACAGACAAGCAAAAGCTGAGAGAATTCAGCAACACCAAACCAGCACTCGAACAAATGCTAAAGGATCTTCCCTAGACAGGAAACACGGATAGGGTATATAATCTTGAACCCAAAACAATAAAGTAAATGGCAATGGGATCATACTTATCAATAATTACCTTAAAGGTAAATGGGCTGAATGCCCCAACCAAAAGACAAACATTGGCCGATTGGATACAGAAACAAGACCCCTATATATGTTGTCTACAAGAGACCCACCTCAAACCTAGGGACACATATAGACTGAAAGTTAAACGCTGGAAAAAGATTCCATGCAAATAAAGACCAAAAGAAAGCAGGAGTGGCAATACTCATATCAGATAAAGTAGACTTTAAAATAAAGGCTGTGAAAAGAGATAAAGATGGACATTATATAATGATCAAATGATCAATCCAAGAAGAAGGAATAACAATTATAAATATAGATGCACCCAACATAGGAGCACCACAATATGTAAGGCAAATGCTAACAAGTATGAAAGGGGAAATAACAATAACACAATAATAGTGGGAGACTTCAATACACCACTCACACCAACAGATAGATCAACTAAACAGAAAATTAACAAGG
>ML660663.1:69367-111703 GCA_007570785.1 Antilocapra americana | reverse complement strand
ATCCCAAGCATCTTTTCTGACCACAATGCAGTGAGATTAGATATCAATTACAGGAGAAAACCATTCAAAAATTCCAACATATGGAGGCTCAACAACACACTGCTGAATAACCAACAAATCACAGAAGAAATCAAAAAAGAAATCAAAATATGCATAGAAATGAGTGAAAATGAAAACACAACAACCCAAAACCTATGGGACACTGTAAAAGCAGTGCTAAGGGGAAAGTTCATAGCAATACAACCTCACCTCAGGAAACAAGAAAAAAGTCAAATAAATAACCTAACTTTACACCTAAAGCAACTAGAAAAAGAAGAAATGCAGAAGTCCAGGGTTAGTAGAAGGAAAGAAATCTTAAAGATCAGGGCAGAAATAAATGCAAAGGAAACAAAAGAGACCATAGCAAAAATCAATGAAACCAAAAGCTGGTTCTTTGAGAAGATAAATAAAATTGACAAACCATTAGCCAGACTCATCAAGAAAGAAAGGGAGAAGAATCAAATCAACAAAATTAGAAATGAAAACGGAGAGATCACAACAGAAAATGCAGAAATACAAAGGATCATAAGAGACTATTATCAACAACTATATGCAAATAAACTGGACAACCTGGAAGAAATGGACAAATTCCTAGAAAAGTACAACTTTCCAAGACTAAACCAGGGAGAGATAGATAATCTTAACAGACCTATCACAAGCACAGAAATTGAAACAGTAATCAGAAATCTTCCAAAAAACAAAAGCCCAGGACCAGATGGCTTCACAGCTGAATTCTACCAAAAATTTAGAGAAGAGCTAACACCTATTCTACTCAAACTCTTCCAGAAAATTGCAGAGGAAGGTAAACTTCCAAACTCATTCTATGAGGCCACCATCACCCTAATTCAGAAACCCGACAAAAATGCCATAAAAAAAGAAAACTACAGGCCAATATCACTGATGAACATAGATGCAAAAATCCTTAACAAAATTCTAGCAAATAGAATCCAACAACACATTAAAAAGATCATACATCATGATCAAGTCGGCTTTATCCCAGGGATGCAAGGATTCTTCAATATTTGCAAATCAATCAATGTAATACACCACATTAACAAATTGAAAAATAAAAACCACATGATTATCTCAATAGATGCAGAGAAAGCCTTTGACAAAATTCAACATCCATTTATGATAAAAAACCTCCAAAAAGCAGGAATAGAAGGAACATACCTCAACATAATAAAAGCTATATATGACAAACCCACAGCAAACATTATCCTAAATGGTGAAAAACTGAAAGCATTTCCCCTGAAGTCAGGAACAAGACAAGGGTGCACACTCTCACCACTACTATTCAACATAGTTTTGGAAGTCTTGGCCACAACCATCAGATAAGGTAAAGAAATTAAGGGGATCCAGATTGGAAAAGAAGTAAAACTCTCTCTGTTTGCAGATGACATGATCCTCTACATAGAAAACCCTAAAGACTCTACCAGAAAATTACTAGAGCTAATCAGTGACTATAGTAAAGTTTCAGGATACAAAATCAACACACAGAAATCCCTGACATTCCTATACACTAACCATGAAAAAACAGAAAGAGAAATTAAGGAAACAATTCCATTCACCATCGAAACAAAAAGAATAAAATACTTAGGAGTATTTCTACCTAAAGAAACAAAAGACTTATATAGAGAAAAATATAAAACACTGATGAAAGTAATCAAAGAGGACACAAACAGATGGAGAGATATACCATGTTCATGGATTGGAAGAATCAATAGAATTAAAATGAGTATACTACCCAGAGCAATCTATAGATTCATTGCAATTCCTATCAAGCTACCAGAGGTCTTTTTCAGAGTTTTTTTTTTTTTTTTTTTTCAATTTGTATGGAAATACAAAAAAACCTCGTATAGCCAAAGCAATCTTGAGAAAGAAGAATGGAACTGGAGGAATCAACCTACCTGACTTTAGGCTATACTACAAATCCACAGTCATCAAGACAGCATGGTACTGGCACAAAGACAGAAATATAGATCAATGGAGCAAAATAGAAAGCCCAGAGATAAATACACACATCTATGGACACCGTATCTTTGACAAAGGAGGCAAGAATATACAATTGAGAAAAGACAATCTTTTTAACAAGTGGTGCTGGGAAAACTGGACAGCCACTTGTGAAAGAATGAAACTAGAACACTTTCTAACACCATACACAAAGATAAACTCAAAATGGATCAAAGATCTAATCATAAGACCAGAAACTATAAAACTCCTAGAGGAAAACATAGGCAAAACATTCTCCAACATAAACCAAAGCAGGATCCTCTATGACCCACCTCCCAGAATATCGGAAATAAAAGCATGAATAAACAAATGGGACCTAATTAAAATTAAAAGCTTCTGCACAACAAAGGAAACTATAATCATGGTGAAAAGACAGCCTTCAGAATGGGAGAAAATAATAGCCAATGAAGCAATGGACAAACAATCTCAAAAATATACAAGCAACTCCTGCAGCTCCATTCTAGAAAAATAAATGACCCAATCAAAAAGTGGGCCAAAGAACTTAACAGACATTTCTCCAAAGAAGAAATAAAATGGCTAACAAACACATGAAAAGATGCTCAACATCACTCATTATCAGAGAAATGCAAATCAAAACCACAATGAGGTACCACTTTACACCAGTCAGAATGGCTGCCATCTAAAAGTCTAAAAGCAATAAATGCTGGAGAGGATGTGGAGAAAAGGGAACCCTCTTACACTGTTGGTGGGAATGCAAACTAGTACAGCCACTATGGAAAACAGTGTGGAGATTCCTTTAAAAACTGCAAATAGAACTGCCATATGACCCAGCAGTCCCACTGCTGGGCATACACACCGAGGAAACCAGAATTGAAAGAGACACGTGTACCCCAATATTCATCGCCACATTGTTTACAATAGCCAGGACATGGAAGCAACCTAGATGCCCATCAACTGACAAATGGATAAGAAAGCTGTGGTACATATACAAAATGGAATATTACTCAGCATTAAAAAAATTCATTTGAATCAGTTCTACTCAGGTGGACGGAACTGGAGCCTATTATCCAGAGTGAAGTAAGCCAGAAGGAAAAACAAACATACAGTATACTAATGCATATATATGGAATTTAGAAAGATGGTAACGAGAACCTTGTATGCGGGACAGCAAAAGAAACGCAGATGTATAGAACAGTCTTGTGGACTCCGTGGAAGAGGGCAAGGGTGGGATGATATGGGAGAATGGCATTGAAACATGTTAATTACCATATGTGAAATCAATCGCCAGCCCAGGTTTGATGCTCGGGACTGGTGCACGGAGATGACCCACGGGGAGGGAATCGGGAGGGAGGAGGGAGGGGGGTTCTGGAGGGGGAACATATGTATACCCATGGCAGATTTATGTCAATGTATGGCAAAACCAACAAAATAAAGAAAAGAAAATTTTAAAAAATTAAAGAAAATTGAATAAAATAATAGCAAAATGTAAAAAAAAAATGTTCTACTAGCTCTCCCTGTTTGGCAGTCAGCAAAGATGTATATAGGACTTACTGGATACCAAGGCACTGAGGCAACACAATTCTTGAGTGGTCTAGTGGGATACCTAAGCCCTTAAGGAAAAGGTCATATCACAGGTACCACTTGCCAATCTGGCAGCAGTACATCCTGATTGCAGGCTTCAGAGTATTGGTAATGGCAGAAATTACAAAAGAGCTAAAGGTAAGCATTAATATAGCAGATTTATTATATGATATAGAAATGTTTAAAGAAAAGGAAACAGGTTTTAGTTTCCTTGATGAGTTATGGGAAGTTCTTTATGTATTCTGAATAACTCCTTAGCAGATATATGATTTATATTATATAAACATTCTTAAATGATACATTAATTTGAAAGGGGCTATAAAAGGGTGGATGTATTATCATAAATTTTTCTTACAAAGCAAAAATGAAACATTCATTAGGAAAAATATTTAGAAGAATACACATCAGAATGTAGTCAATTATTGTATCTGGTTGATATCAAGGATGATTTTTGTTTTATTATTTTTTTCTTTGTGCTTTCTATACTTCCAACTTTTCTGCATCAAATAAGTATATTTTTATAATTAGGGAAATTATCATTAAAGTGATTACTGGTATTAAAAATAGAGTCCTAGATAAAAAAGAGAGAAATACAAACACCTATCTCCTACTATGTCACTTACTCATTCAGCAAACATTTGCAGTGTGCCTACTTCCAGACTAGATGCTGGGGAAAGAGGGATGAGTCGGCCAGTGTCCTTGTTCTCAAGGATGACAATACGTAATATTTTGGGGAGATGTTTTTGTTTGTTTGTGAAGTCGCTCAGTTGTGTCCGAGTCTTTGTGACCCCATGGACTGTAGCCTATCATGATCCTCCATTCATGGGATTTTCCAGGCAAGAGTATGGAAGTGGGTTACCATTTCCTTCTCCAGAGGATATTCCCAACCCAGGGATAGAACCTGGGTCTCCTGCATTGTAGTCAGACGCTTTACCATCTGAGCCACCAGGGAAGTCTTTGTTTGTGAAGCCTTTTCCATATAGGATTTTATTTGATCCTCTCAACAAAAAGTAAACAGGCTTGAAACTGAAATTACTTGCATTAGAAAATACTGAAATTGGGCATTATCCCTTGGCAAAATGAGTGAAATTAGCCAAGTTCATAACCAGGGCCTCTTTCTACCTCTAAAGGCATGTCACTAGCCCTCAACCATATAATGTAACTCTGATTTCCCTTAGGGTGGAAGAAACCCTTCAAATTCATCTGAACTTATTAGGATTTGAAGGCCTCAGTAGTTTTATATTATTTCCAAAGCCCTTCAACCTTTAAAACAGGTTTTCACTCTTTCCAGGAGAGGATGCTAACTTCTAGCTTATCTTGGGGCCAGGAATGGCCAGGCTGTTCTTCCAAGTTTCAAAGAAGAGGGTTATGTTACTTTCAAAAGGTAAAGGAAATAAAAATGAATTGAAGAGATTTCAGTACATAGTAGGCAGTCTCTTCCTCAACTATCTTCTCCCAACCTGGGCCACATGGAGGAACCAAGGTTGCAAAAGTAAACAAAGCACAGCAGAAATATAGCAGAATCAGAGAAGGCTGTAACAAGGAGGGAATGTCTGGATGTATGAATAGAGGTTTTCAGGAAAACAAGAGAGAAAAGGGCTATGGAAGGTTTCCTTGCCTCTGCTCTATGCTTTTCCCCTAATACCCAGTAGCCTGCAGTGAGGTTATCTCCCTCCCCACTGTACTCCCAACTAAATATCAAGACTTGAGGGCAAAAGGTAGATCTTATCAATTGACTGTCACCAGTACTTGGCAGAGGGCCTGGCACAATATTAGTACAATGTGCTAGGTAGGAATTAACTTCTGAAGCCAGCTCTAAATAACTATGTTAGTGATAAACTGCTTTCTTTTGTGTGTGTGTATAATAAAATTTTATTAAAGTATAAAGGAAATAGAGAAAGCTTCTGACATAGGCATCAGAAGGGGGCAGAAAGAGTACCCCCTTGCTAGAGTTAGCAGTGGAGTTATATACTGAATCAATAACAGGATTAGCCAGAAAGTCTAATCCAGAGACTGTCCTCTGGATTAGAGGATACATTATTGTTATATAATCCTTGTAAAGACTTCAGAAGACCTACTTTCATAATTTACATTTTGATATAACAGGATTAACATTTGACAATAGAAAGATCCTCCAGACCCACTATACATCTTAAGATATCAGAATTAGCTTAGAAAGATCCTCTCATAATATACATTTTAAGATATCAGGATTAGTCAGAAGGTTTTCTGGGAGGAGAAACTGTCCTCCAGCTAGATACACTGCTGTTGTATAATCCCTAGGATAGAGTTTAAACTGAGTTTTGTAATTGACTAAGGCTAAGGAATGCAGAGGGGAAAAAACGTTTGTCCTTTTCTCCTCCTTGAGAATTCCAGACCCCTCTCTTCTTGGGGACCCCTAGACTTCTTATCAACCTGCCTAGGAGATGACTCTCTCATTCCCCCCTTTTCTTTTAGGAGAATTATGTTGCCTAGGGAAAGGGGGCATCGTTCTCATTCTGTAACTGCTTCCAAGCTGACAAGGGTCGTTGTCCCTAAATTGTTGAGGCAACATATTCTCTTAATCCTCATATTGAGGGTATCTGATCCACGGGCCCCAAGTAATATTTGGAAGAGGCTGTGGCACTCATAGGAGCTTGGACAACCATTTGTAAATTAAAAGCCTTTAGACAGTTAGAAAACCCCATTATACAGTTACAGATGTAAGGCAAAATAGTCATTAAACCAAGCTAAAATCAAAATGAAAAGTCACACTATGTCCATAGTTACATCAGTCCATCTTAGGGTTGTTAGATGTCATCAGTTTAAAAAGAGGCATCCCATGCGATTGCTGTTGAAGGTATTTGCAGACTTGGGAAAGTCTTTTCCTTGAAGTGGAGATGTCCACCATGGGAAGCCTTCCACTGATGAAGAGGGGGGTGCTCCACAGACCCAGCAGTTAGACTGATTATGAAGTGCTGTAGGAGTGAGCCCAGAACAGGAAGGCATTGTCTTGAGGATCAAACTGCAGACTCAGGATTTTTAGAGTCAGCAGAAGTAGGCCCACATAGATTATCAGGCCCATTGTTAAAGAATATGAAAATTAAAGGTGAAAAATAGCTCAGCTCTACCCAAACTCACCATTTCAAAACACACTTAAACAGAACACAGCCAAGTTTTAAAACAGATATTGAAGAAACGCTGTCTATATTTACCCATCTAGAACCCAGAAGCAAGAAGCCCTTACAACAAACAATTACCCTGAGTTGTTCATCAAAGAAAGTAGACAGTCTGGAGCCTCGGGCTGGAGCAGCACAGCCCCCACTAACAGCAGACAGCAGCCCGTGCATCTGGAGGGGAGACGTTTTGTCACCATAAAGAGAAGCTTTGCCAAGCAGGATGCAGCATGGGTGGAGCTGGCAGCAGATGGAGTGAGTTAAAGAGGATGGGGGTTAGTTAGGAGGGGGAGTTCTATAAATTTCTCAAGAACAGGATTTAGTTCTCACATGTATCTGTATGTCTGGTGCCTGGCCCGGTCCCAGGCACCACAGAACCACCTGTACTCTTGTGCAAGTTGTATTCCTACAAGGGCACCCTGCCAAGGGATCTCAAGCTTGGGACAAAATTCAAGTCAAACCCAATGCCCTGTCGGACTGCAGATGGACTTTAATTATTAATTTCAAAATTGGTCCACCCAGAGGATGCTCTATTTTTAAATAGCTATGACCAGAACAAATGATCTTTTCTAATTGCTATGCTCAAAGAATGTGCTTTTGTCTAAAGGTTCCACCAAAAGGGGTGGGTTTTCCTCATTGATCCATCCAGAGGTGGCACCCTGTTTGTCACCCCTTTACTTGGAGAGGACACCTGTGTGCCATGTATATGCTACCAGCTCCCACTGGCATCTAACAGCAGTTCAATACATGCTAACTGGAATGGAAGGACTCCTCATCTTCACTGGCTCTTCTGTCCACCACCTCCTCCTCACATGCAACAGATAGTTTTGAAACTACAGGCACAAAGTGTAAAGCCTCTGTGCGAGTCAATAACATTTGCTTCCTAAATCTACACTTTCAGTAATTTGGAATTATGGGGAAAAAGATTTTGTCGTGCTGTTTTACAATGAGGAATAAACTTATGTAACTCAGTATTTCAAAAGGTAAAACAGGTTATAAATTGGAATACAGTGAAACTTTGCTATCCAGAAGCCCCAAGTCTCTCTCAAGAGCAAAGTTTCCTGGGAATTTTACTCTTCCCCTCCCCTCCTCACTTTTTCATACTGAATCATTCCTTTAATTTGCATTATTTTGAGTGGAACTTTTCCTGAAAACTTTTCCTCAGTCTTCTTAAACAGATTCCTCTGAAGATGCTGCGGCCTCATCTCAATGCTTTATTTGTCATAATCAGCATCAGCTATTGCTGAGGACACAAACTAGAGGGGACGCCTTTAGTATCTCTCCCCTCCGATCACAGCAGAGAGAGGGGACACTAAAAGTGTTTACCCCCCATAGTTTTCTCCTCTCAGTTGTCACCCTTGTCCCAGCATTTCTCAGGGGCTGATGATAGAGTCACCCAAATGGATGTCTCAGCATCTCAGAAGAGCCACAGGAGAGGTTCTCTACTTGAAGCCAGTGCAACCACAGACCTCAAGACCTCTTTGGACCAGTCCTCTTCCTTTCTCTGGGCAACTGCTGGCCTAGATCCACATTCCAAAACTCAATTTCTATTGGAATCACGGAAGAGATAAAAAGAGAAATACTTTTTCTTCTAAACTGCATTTGTCAGAGTAGATACGGTTTTAAAAATACTAAACACATGGGACTTCCCTGGTGGTACAGTGGTTAAGATTCCGTGCTGCCAGTTCAGGGGACCCAAGTTCAATCCTAGGTTGGGGAACTAAGATCCCACATGCCCTGCAGTGAGGTGAAATGAAAAAAAAATTAAAAATACTAAACACAACAATATATACAGTTGTTCTCACTATTATGCTCTAATAATCTACCTGCATGAAATGGTGCATCATATAAGAGACTTCAAGAAAGCATGAAGTCCAATCTAGAGATTGATTCAGAGGTAACCATTTCAATTTTTATTTATGATTTCTGGCATAGCCTAATTTGGAATACTAAATATTACAAAGTAAAAGTTTCCTTCCTTTTCCCTGTACTCCAACAACCCTCTGCATAGTGGAATTTTAATATTCTTTTGCAAAGACAGAGAAGTTGAGGTTGACTTGATGTAAGGATCCAACCCAGTAACACCAAGAGTGATATTAAATAGCTATGATGTAAGAAAACAAATACTATTCTTGGGCTTCCCTCGTAGTCCAGTGCTTGAGTGTCTGCCTGCCAATGCAGGGGACACAAGTTCAATCCCTGGTCTAGGAAGATTCCACATGCCGCAGGATAACTAAGCCCATGCACCACAATTACTGAGCCCACGCTCTGCAACTACTGAAGCTCCAGCTCCTAGAGCCCATACTCCACAAGAGAAACCCCTGCAATGAGAAGCCTGAGCACCACAATTAAAGAGTAGCCTTCATTTGCCACAACTGGAGAAGGCCCTCACTCAGCAACAAAGACCCAGTGCAGCCATAAATTAATTAAGTAAAAAAACAAATCTTTAAAATATATTGTCCTCATCTAGAAGGTCAATAGTTGTTAATGACATGTTATAACCCAAAAATGCAAAACTAAAGATGCTTAACTTTGCCTTAACATACACTTCTTCTTTTTATTAATAAAATTAATTGGCTTCATTTTTCTAATTTCCTCTGTTGTCTTATAAAGTTAAAAAAGTGTATTATCCAGTTTTTAGGAGTTAAATACTTTATTCATACAGAAGTCCAGTTGGTCTACAAGTCCATGCCCTAGAGT
The DNA here is from genome assembly GCA_007570785.1 of Antilocapra americana. Classification (NCBI taxonomy): domain Eukaryota; kingdom Metazoa; phylum Chordata; class Mammalia; order Artiodactyla; family Antilocapridae; genus Antilocapra; species Antilocapra americana. The sequence goes on along the minus strand of ML660663.1, from coordinate 102,254 downwards.
GGCACTGTCCAATATGGAAGCCATGCTCCACATAGCACTATGGAGCATTTGAAAGGTAGCTAGACTGAACTGAGATGTTCTGTAAGTGCAAAATTCACAGTAAGTTTTGAAGACCTAGTACAAAAGAATAATGTATGATATCTCATTAATCATTTTAATAATGATTGCATAGCAAAATGATACTATTTTGGATATATTGGGTTAAATAAAATGTATTATTAAATTTTTTTGATGGGTACTATCTAACTTGGTATTATTACTGCTTACAATGAGTTCATCCATGAGGTCATTTTTGTCACTTACTTTAATATAAGCCTGTATTATAGTTCATGCTCATTATCCATAAATACATTATAATTTTCAAACTCTGGATGGTCTGTCCCCTCCAGTTTTAACCATCTTTACCACAACAGTGGTTCTCACCACGCCTGCACATTAGAATCACCTGGGGATCTTTAAAAAATCCTGGTTCCTGGGCTTCATCCCCCAGAAATTATGGCTTTATTGGTGTGAGGTAGGGCCACGGCATTAGTGACTTTTTAAAGCTCTCCACGTAATTCAGCTAGGATCTATGTTTTTGGCTGTGGTTTTAAAAGTGAAAAATGCAACCAGACAAGTAGTGTGAAGGATTCTACTCAGGGAGATGACTGAATTGCCTGATGGTCTGGGCATGCTGCAGACAGTCCCAAGGTTATGCCCATGACCTTGAGGCCGTATGGCTTCAAGATCAGGGCTTACTGGCTCTAATTCCATGCTGGTGAGAAACAGACCCTCAGGCAAGTTGCCACTGAAATATCCTGAGGCCCCAGAAGTTTTTGTGAGAAGAAGGTGGCTCTTTATCCATAAATCAAGCTGGTTCTGTAAAACTAGTGAGCCAAGCCAGAAGCCACAAAGCGATCCTGAGGGAAGAGGTGACCAGGGAGCAAGCTGGACATTTAGACAAGGGCTCTGCCCCAAAGCAGGGGGTGCTGTCTAGTTGTGGGACCTGCGCCCATCCTCTCTGCTGCTTCATTAAAGCTTCTCCTTGGCATCCCAGCCTGGCAGGTCCTTGTGGTCAGCCAGCACCACATATTCCGTGATAATAAACATCTCAGATCTGCCAAGACTCTCAGTGGTGCCTCGGCTTCAGTTCCAAGGACTGTTTTCCCCCTTGGTTGGCGAGGCAGTGAACAGATGTCAGTGAGGGAGGAGTCAAAGGAAAGGAAAATTCTTGGGTTGGGTGAGATGAGCTGACAGCTTCAAAAGCTAGATGCTGCTCCTCCATGGGCACACAGGGAGGCATTCTTTATATATTCTGCAAAAGGGAAGAATGGCTGCAAATCGGAGCTGTCTAGGAAACACTCTTCTTATAACTTCATCTTGACAGTATCCTCATCCAGGGATTTCAAAAGGTTTTGTGGAATTTCATCTTCTTAATATTTAGTGATTGTGTACAGGATTGTGGCATATGGGCCCAGCATTTTCCACACATTATTCTGGATCTTCACAACAACCTTCTGAACTGGGGAGCATTAACCTCCTTTTATAGATATGGGACTGTGGTTCTGAGACACTCAAATCAGCTTAATAGTATAAGTGCTGGGCAAGTCAGACTTAAATCTACAGGTGCTACTTTCAAATCCCAAGATCCTTTTCCTTAACATTTCATTCATTGTCATTAAAAGTAATCCATGTTCACTTAGGAAATTTCAAAAAATACAGAAAGGTATGAGAAAAAAAATCCACCCACTCCCATAATCTTAACCATTGCTATCTTTGCTATCATTTACTATCATTGTTATCATCCTGAGATAACAACCACTGTTAACATTTTGGCAATACCCCTCCAGTTTCTTTTTTATATGTGTGCTTTATTTTGGATATTATCATCCCTGGAGAAGGGATAATAATCATACATGCAATTTAATATCCTGGTTTTCACTTAGCATTATTTTTGCACATTTTCACATATCCTAATATGTTTGTTTTGAGCACTATTTTTCTTAGTTGTCTAGTTTTCTACCACAGCAACTTGTCAACATTTATAGAACCACACCCATATCATTAACTTGTTTTCATTTGGGGGTTAATATAAATAACCAAAAGATGCGGTGAGGATCTACAAACATTTCCCCACAATATCTGATCATTTCTTTAAGCATAAGTTCTTAGAAATGGAATTACTGGATCTGGGGTGATAAGAGCATATAATGACACTACTGGAATTGCTGACAATTGTGATGCACGGCCTCCCATCAGAGCAGAGTATGCCCAAGATCTGCTGGTGGAGGAGACCTCACTCCCCTCAGGGCCTGCTGGTTGGGGAAAAGAACATGAGTTTGACTATTTCACACATACAGGGAATCAAACTATAAATTGCCAAGCAGTTAATTACACTGTTCTCAGAAGCAAATGATTCCACTTAAAATAAAAACAGCTGAATCATTTTTAAAATTCATCTCCTCTTTGAATCCATTTTCCAAAGGAAAAAAAATATTTTTCTGATTTTTCCCCTAGATGAATTACAGACCATTCTTAAGAATCTAGAAAGAATTTAGAAATAAAATAAAACATACAGTGAAACCTCAAATGTCCCCACTCACAAAAAAGCAGGGGCATGAATAATATATTTTGCTCTGGAATGCAACTGGATCCACATAACTGGGGACATAACAAGCAGGTAGACTCTTACTTTCTCTCCCTCTTTCTATCTCACTGTGGCATAGGGTGCCTCCTGGCTTGGATGTCTTAGGGGGAACCAGGACTTGGCTCCGCCAAGCAGGGAAGGGCCAAGGTCGCTCATGTCTCATCTGCCCAAGGATAATGAAAACTTGAACGTAGATCAAGAAAATATGCAGTTCCTATTACAACTGTGTTTGAGTCTTCCTAAGACGCTCCAGTATCCAGCTTCTTGGTCAGCAAACAGGGTGTTAGCACCTCCCCACCCCACCTCCACCCTGAGGGCTCACTCTGAGTCAGGACGTGCCTTGTACCCGCTCCTCCTTGAATCACTTGAGTTGGTTCCTCCCCCACACTAGCCCTCTCACATATCCAGGGCCTCACACAGGCTACCTCCTGAGCCAGGAATTCCCTCCCCCTCCTTCTTCAATTGGCCAGCTCCAGATCATCCTTCAGAACTCATACACACAGCCTTCCCAAATCTTTTCCAAGTCTCTGAGCTGAATTAGGTGAGCTTCCTTTGCCTTTCCTCGACCTCCGGGCTTGCCTATGACTGGGCAGTATGATGACTCCAGGCTCTCCCCACTGGACCAAGGGGCTGCACTCTTACTTGGCTCTATATCCTCAGAGACCAGCACAGGGCCAGACCCAGAGTCAGGTGCTCAATACATGTGTGATAGTTAGAAACAAGGGAGGAATTAAACTTAATAGCTATTTATTAAGTGTCAAGCACTATTTTAGGGACTGGAGATAGGGCAGTAAAAACAGAGAAAAATCTCCACCCTAAAGATGCTTACTTTCTATTGAGGCACTTGCAGTTTAGAAAGAAAGAGAGAGAGGGACAGCAGGAATGGAGGAGGGATAGACAGAGGTTGCTCAAACCTCCCAAGTTAAAGGACTGAGCCTAGTGGTCTTGTACACAATCAGACCCAGTGCCTCACATACAAAGCACCTTGTTGCAAGCCTCCTTGTGCAAACACAGTCAGCACATCTCCTGTTTGTGGCATTATTGACATAGTCTGGTCTATTAAGATACTGCCATCAAATGGAGGTTCCTCAAAACATTAAAAATAGAACTAAACTACCATATGACCCAGCAATTCCACTTCTGGGTATTTCTCCAAAGAGAATATTATGCTTAATGAAATAAGTCACACAGAGGAAGACAAATATCAGACGATTACTTATATGTGGAATCTAAAAAACAAAACAAATGAACAAACATAATGAAACAGAAACAGAGTCATAGATACAGAGAATAAACGAGTGGTTGCCAGCAGGGAGCAGGTGGGGGGATGAGTGAAATTGATGAGGGAGATTAAGAGGTACAACTTTCAGTTACAAAATAAAGGAATCATAGGGATAAAATGTACAGTGTGGGAAATATAGTCAATAATAATGTAATATCTTTTTTTGTGTGGTGACAGATAGTAGCTAGACCTACCATGGGATCAATTTGTAAGGTATAGAAAAATGGAATTACTATATTGTGCATCAGGAACTAATACAGTGCCACAGTCAGTTATACTTCAAAAAACATACAAATAAACACAGAAAAAAGAGATCAGATTTGTAGTTAGCAGAGGAGATGGGGTGAGAGGAGGGAGAACTGGATGAAGGTGGTCTATTGGTACCAACTTCCAATTATAAGTACTAGAGTTGTAACATATAACTAGCACTGCTGTGTGTTATATCTGAAAGTTAAAAGAGTAAATCCTAAGAGTCCTCATCACAAGGAAGAAATACTTTTTTTCTTTAATTTTGTATCTACATGATACGATGAATGTTCACTAAACATTATACTAATCATTATATGATGTATGTAAGACAAATAACCATCCTGTACACCTAAACTTATGCAGTGCTGTATGTCAATTATATTCCAATAACACTGAAAGGAAAGTAAATAAAGTGGAAGAAGAGATTTTGCCATCCAGTGTACTATAACTTGAAAACTTCAGCGAGGGCTTATCTGAGTGAAATCATGGAATTCTCCAGAGCAGGAAAGAGCTGACATCTTGAACCGGGAAGGTTAGGTCAGTGCTTCCCAAAGGGGGTTAGAAGACTCTAGAAGGCCATCCAGATAACTCTAGAGGAGTTATCACAAGATATCTATGAGTCTGCAGATCCACCAAGTATTATTCTTCTACTGAATAAGCACTATTCTGCCTATGTATGAAGAGAAGATCATCAATTTTAAATCTACAAATTCATGTAAAAGCATTGCTGAATTCACAGTAGCATTCTATCACTGTTTGTTTGTTTGTTTTTACCATGCGCTTAGTCACTCAGTTGTGTCCGACTCTTTTGCAACCCCATGGATGGCAGCCTGCCAGGCTCCTCTGTCCATGGGGATTCTCCAAACAAGAATACTAGAATGGGTTGCCATGCCCTTACCATAGGGAATTTTAAAACCCCAAATTCCATCCTTGGATCCCAAACCAGAGTGAATGGAAAATCCTATGGGGTGTTAACTGGGGTCAAGATTCTGGTTATCAGCTCTCTGTGACCTAGAGGAGAACACCGGGTACCCAGGCATACTGTGCTGATATGCTGGCAAACAAGATGATATCTATCCCCGAAACTGAGAGCTCTTTGAAGGGACAGACTGGGTCTCATTTATCTGTGGGTCTCTAAAACCCAGCACAAGAGGGAGTGGTAGGTGAAGGAAACAGTACCCAAAGTGGTGCCCTTTCTTCAAAGCTAGAAAGTAATGATCTGAGGAAAAGGTGATTTGAGTCCCTCAGAAGGAGTATACAGAGCAGCAAAGTTAGTAAGCCTGCTAAGCTACTCAAGCTTTGAAGAAGAATAAATTCATACTTTAGAAACACGTATGTTAAACACATTTTTGGTAATAATTTTATTTTCTCATTCCCCTTGGCTTTAATAAAAATACCTTTGGAAATGCCAACTAGACTCTGCTGTGATAACAGAAAATAGGATGTGGGTGTGCAATGAGGAGTGTCCACAGTTGGATTAAAAGCTATTAGGGAAAACAGAAGATATAGAGATGACAGATTGTGAAGGAAAGATCCAGTGGAAAGGTGACCTTCAGCGGACTGGCCCAGCAACCCCTTCCCAACTAAAGATCCTTTTTCCAGGGCTATTTCCTACTGAACACTTCAAGAAGACTGTTTAAGCAAGGGATCCTATTGCCTCACATCTATTCTTTACATGATGCAAGGTTGATCTTCCTTCCTCCCCTTTGCCTCCATCTCACCCGCCAAGTCCCAGCTGTAGAAACCCCAGGAGGCCTGTTCTCTAGATCATCCCTCAGTTCCCAAAGGTAGCAGGAGCTATTCCTAATCCTAAACTAGTTCCACTAGAAAAAATGCCACGGCAGTGACTCTCAATGAACAGCTGACTTTGAACTTAGTATCCTTGCAGAAGACAGAGCACTGGTTTGGATAGCAGAAGCCCTGGCTTCTAAATCAAGGCCTCCTGCCACTGACCTGCACTGTGACCTAAGCAGTGCCACATTCCCCAAGAGGCAGATTATGTCCATGCTTAGGGCACAAACAAAAGAGAGAGAGAGAATGAAAGAATCTAATAAGCTATTTTATTTTCAACATACAAGTGGAGCTCTGAGTAATCCTTTAAAATAAGATTTTATTTGCAGGTTTGGTATTGTTTTCATTTGGAATTAGGTATGAAGAGGCACTATGATCTTTTCAGCACTTAAAGCTACAAAAGGTCTTGATCCATCTGGGTGCCTTTAGATAAGTCCCTACCCTTTCCTGAGAAGAAAATAGAGAAGTCAAGTATTATGGTGCCCACAATGGTTAATGACCAAATTGTTGGTGCCACATAGTATAAACTCCACTCCACCCAAGCCAGAGAAATACAGGGACAAATGATGCAAATTCACCACCCTTCTCCTGTCACCTAATTGATTCTATAAAGATAAAAATCGAGCCCAAGAGCCATAACTTGAGTCCTCTCCTATTACTCTACTCTTCCACCATTCTGATGCTTTTATCACTTTAGCTGTTCATGTGTCTAAAAAAAGGAAAAGATTACATTTCTTGTTTCTAAAGTGGAGGAAATTTTAGTGGACATTTTGGTGTCCAAATTTCCAGAGAAGATGTTTTCAACACATGGAAATACCATAAAACAGGAATTTCACAGTATTTATTTAAAAGAAAATAGGCTTGCTCCCCCTCCCCACCCTGTCAAACCAACTGTTCCAACAGTCTCTGGGGCTGACAGATAGGAGAGAGACAAAAGTGAGCCCTAGTAGAGTGCCTTTTCCAAGTCCCCCAAGTTCTCTCTGCTCCATTCAACTCAAGCAGGCCATATCCCCTCCTCAGTAGCCATGATGGTCAGATTCAGGGTCTACCACACCTCATCTAATGGTAAACTGGCTGCAGTCTAGAGGTTCAGTTTTCATTTTTCATCTCCATATAGATTTACAACAGTCTCTGCTCATGGTGGAGTTATGGTTTAAACATAAATAAACCAGCTGTCCTTTCTGATTTGCAGCCAGAGTTGCCACAAAGTTGGAAAATCATGAGGCAGGAATTTTACATAAAGGTGAAAAGGGAGTTTCCACCATCGACCCAACTGGCTGTATTCAAGCCAAAATAATTGCAAGAAGGAACAGAGCATCTTTCCCACAGCAAGTTCATGGGCTAGTGTAACAAGATACCTCCCCAGCGTTATTAAACATACCTAATGTTGTCCTGTGCTTCAGTGACTTCCTTGCTTGCACAGGAGATATTATACCTCCAGGCCAATGGCCTGATTGCTTTTGTAATTATCATCTAAGCACCTACATACATTAAATAGATCTCTGAGGGAGAAACTGGAAAGTGTGGATTGACTCAGCACATGGCGGAAGACAAGGAGCTATATGCCTGGCTCTGACCCAGTGGCTTCCCACTGGCTTTGACCATGCCATTCTTGAGATGAAGAGCACAAAGTCCAGGACATGAATGCAATAAAGATGGTCACATTCAAAGCCAGATGTGAAGAAAAATGCAAGTTACAGGCAGGGTGATGCCAAGGGTGCAGCAACAGTGACAGATCTACCAGAGGAACCTGGTGCAGTCCTGTAGCACATCCTCTCCTTCTTCCAAACCCCATCCTCCAGTTACAAGAGCTTCTGGGGCAGTCCCAAAGGGGTTCAAGTTACCAAAGAAAAGCCTTCAGTGGAGGAGAGGGTGTTGCCAGGCAACCAGTCCAGTCTAGTCCCACCCTTGTAACCTTGAAGATGGTGGGGTGTGATCCTTGATTGTGAAAAGGAACACCTTGGACTCCTTTAGCATCAACTCTCTCCTCCTCTATCTTTCTCCCTCTCCTCTCCCTGTTCTCCCTCATCTGGCCTCCCTGCAGTCTGATCTCCACAAGCCTGAAGGCTATGGGCCAGTCTGACTTGTCATTACTCAGTCTGGAGGTGGCAGCCAAGCTGTCCTTGCAGGGAGGCTACAAGCTGCTGACCTGTCAGGTGTCATTCACTCTGGCCATGTTGCCTCCAAACTTTCCTTCCCCATTCTTTCCTGACCTTATGGCCAAAAAAATAGCTACAGCAAGAATTTGGGGGAAATCCAGCCTGATGAAGGACATATAGGGTAAAATGTTGACTGGGAGTACCCACCACCAGCAAAATGGTCAGTAATGGAGTAGGAGTGCGAGGAGGAAAGGAAACAGGGAAGAAGAAAAGGGCAAGTCCTGACAACAATGGGGGGGAAAGCATTTTTAGTTGGGGTCAAAATATATAATATACATCTGCTGAACACTTTATTGAAGCTTATGTCCGAGCAACATGGGAGGTGGCCAGATGGTGCACTGATTATGCTCCCCAACTCCCTCTGCATTTGGCGCTTGTGCTCAGATCATTGCTGAGAAGGCCTAATTTAAGTGCCGCACAATCAAAGCTCCTGAAAAGTGTGCAGTGGGAACTTCAAGAGGAGTCTAGAGTAGGACATTAGACCAGAAAAATGGAAAACCAGACCTTCTTGCCAAATTAAGGTAGCTGTATTCCATTTATACAGGAGGCCCCTCCATGCCTCTGAGCCTGGAGACAGGTACACTCTCAAAGGGGAGCAGCTACCCCAAAGATGAGAGATAGCTGCTACTGTCTCAGCTCTTACAAATTTCAAGGAAGCCAACCCAATGCAATTTTTCCGAAGAAATAGCTCCCTTCCTTTAAAATATCTTCATTGCATAAAGCCATCTCTTTCTAATCCAGCAGGTCACTGGCCCAAAGGCAACTTGGCGAAGCCATACCTTCCCTCACACGGAAAGGGCTCTCAGACAGAAAGGTCCAAGTGGGAAAAACAGCTTCCTCACTGTCCTTAACTCACCCTGATGTGCTCATTAGGTGGCTCTCTGCAGGCCAGGTGGGCATTTTGAAAATGACTCCCCAAACTGAATTCTCAAATTTCTCCTAGGCTAATCTTGGTAGTCAGTGGGATCCCAGACAAAAATCAATAGTGACCTTCTTACCCTCTCTCTTAAGTGAGAATTAACCAGACCTAAGGTCCCAGCTGTCCTGCTCCTCTGCCCAGCAGAGGTTTCTGGCCCCGTGTCTACAGTCCATCTGGCAGTCAATTGTGTCCTCCAATTTCCTTTCCCCATAGGACCCAGTGACCTCCACCATCTATCTTACCTCAGGGGCCAGAGAGGTTTTGGAAGAGGGGTGCCATGGAAGGGATGGGATCGAGGTGAGGTCTGCAATGGAGAGAGGCTGACTCAGACACTTCTTTCCCAAGTCAGTCAGTAGCCATTCTGCCCCCACCTGAAACGTCTTTCCATCCTGCTCCTTCTCTCTCCGAACTTTCAGGTGCTGTCAATCGGCCCTGGTACGTGGCATGCCCCAGTTGAGGTCAACATTTCCAGCATATTCAATCTCCTTGCTTTCACCAAAAGTCCCACACTCTAAAGGATCACGGCATTTCCATGGACAGAGGATTCCCCATTTAAAGTGTTGGGGTCCAAAATAGTAAAGCACAAGGGCTCGCTTTGCCCTCCTGCCCTCTCACGGGCCCTGTGTGCTCCGTGAGGGCACCACCGAGTTTCTCAGGCATGCCTGATTTCTAAAGGGATCACAAAACTGATGACAGTTGCTTTAAACGGTTCTCCCAAGCAAGTCTGTGCAACCGTACCCTAGGGGTAAGGGGTCAGAGAAGCAGGCAGGCTGCGAGGGGGAGTCTCCCCTCCTCGCTACTCTTTCCAGCCTCTCCCGGAGCACCGGCCCTATTTCGCGGAGAGAAGCAGGCGGACTCTCAGACTTTTCTCGGAGCGAGAGTGGCGATCACACTCCAGCGCGAAGTTGTACAGGTTTAAAGTCGGTAGGCACCGCTGGCAGGGCTCCTACCGCCGCATAGGTGGTGGGCAGCTCCGGCGCGCTTTCCGAAGTGGCCAAGTTCCTAGACTGGAGCAAAGACGCCAGCGGCGCGGCCATTTAGTTCCCGACGCTGCGAAGACGAGTACGCCTTGGGCCTGGGGGCGGCGCCGAAGCGGTCGGCACTCAGCGGCTCCCGGGGACCCTCGCAGGTCCCCCGCCTTCCTTTCCCAAATCCCCAGAAGGTGGCCGCCAGCCCCAAGGCGGGGAACCCCTAGGACACATGGCCACTCGGGACTGCGCGACCGGGTCCAGGGGCAGGAAGTTCCAGCCAGAGTGCGCCGAGCGTGGAGTCGGGGAAATGGGATCTCCTCGCTCCGGGAGGGGAAGGGAGGGAAGGGCCAAGGATGGGTGGGGAGGGTGGGGGAGGGAAGGGCCAAGGATGGGTGGGGAGGGTGGGGGAGGGGTGGGCACAGAGCGGGCGCGTGCTGGCGCCCTCAGAGGCGGGGTGCAAGCGGGGCCGCCAGCCCTGGCGTGGCTTACCTAACTCTTCCTCGTGGTCCTCCGGGCCGAGCAGGCGGTAGGGAAGGCGGCGGCGGAGGCGCACGGTGCGGCGGAATAGACTGTCGGTGCGGCGCCCCAGGGCCAGCAGGTGCCCCTCGAGGTCCTCGAGTAGAGCCAACGAGTGGCCGCAGAGGTCGGCGAGCTGCCGGAGCACGCTGAGCGCGGCCAGGTGGCTCACGTCGCGGAGCTCGGTCAGCGGCTGCGGCGGGTTGCGCGGGCACAGGCGCTGGGGCACCACTGTGCGCCTGTAGAACGGCATCCCGGGCGTGGGCGCGGGGGACCAGGCTGGCGGCGCGGCCGGCTCGCCCCGAACGGCGACCCTGACCCGAGCGCCTCTGAGCGGCGGCCCCAGCTCCGGGTGAAGCAGGCCGCTGGGCGCGGGCTGGCGAGCGGGCGGGTTCCCAGCCTGGAGCGCTGACTCCCCCCAGGGCTGCACACTCGCTGGAGCCACCAGTCTCTCTGACTCTGGTTTGCTGGGCTCCTCCTCCCCGCCTTTCTCCACCTCCTCTTCCCTCACTCTGCTACTTCGGGATCCCCCCACCCACTTTTTTTTTTTTTTTTTTGCGGTCAGAGATTCACAGATTAACGCTTGATCCTGGAGAGGAGTGAAAGGGAAGTGGGAGTAAAAAAGATCGAGCTGGAGGGTGAAAGAAGGAATGTCTGAGAGAGTGGGGTGTGTATATGATGTTCGTTTGGTGTTGTGTGCCCATGTCCTCCTGTTGTAGCCCCAGTCCCAGTACTTATGGTTAAATTTCTTTTCTGCTTCAGTGTGTGTGTGCTTTAAACTTTTACTTTGTAAATAATAGAAATTCAAGCGCACTCGTGCCTACAGCAGCTAGTAACCAGCGGAGACCAGCCGAATAGTCTGACCTCATTTCTCTAGATTCCCTTTCCCAAACATGTGCTCAGTGCCACACACAGGCTAGACGACTAGACTGTAAGCACAGCCTTCTACCGCCCAGGAGCTTGGAAAGGAGTGGGGAAAGAACCAAATATCTTAGGAGGGCAGAGTTTCTGGGGAGTCCTAGGCTACTGTTAGTCAGTAGTCCTGGACTATTAGTCAGTAGTAGGCTCTGGAATGAATGAATGAGTGAATGAAAGAGTAAATGAATGAAAAAAATCTATTCTCTGGAACAACAGATTCCGTCCAGATAGAGGGACACAGATCCATAATTTAAGCAACAAAAGGGCCCCAGGGCCCCTCCTTCCTGGCAAGGCCTCTGGGCTGAGACAACCTCTATCTCTGGCCTCACTGCACTCCTAGGATGCCCAGAGGAGGTGGTATAGGAGCTGGGGTGTGCTTTCAGTACTGGCAACCCTGTGATCATGTCCTGATTTCTCTCCATTCTAGAAGGTAGAAGAGTAGGGGATAGTGGTGTCCTCAGAAAATCAGAATCCCCAAGTGTGCATATGTCCTTGTGCACTTGGGCAGTTTCCACTCCGAACATTTATTTTTAACACACCCAGTCTCCCATCTGATTCTCCTCTCACTTCTTTGACTTTGGTGTGGTTCCATTTCTTCCTTCTGGTAATTCTCTCATCTTTCCTCCTAAAAAATGTTTCCATTCTTATAATCCCTTATAGTCTTTTAGTAAAACACCTTGAACAGAATATGTGTGTCTGCATTAATGATCCTGAATGTGACCTGTTTTTATTCATTTCTTTCAGAGAATTGCCCCTTAAGCAGTTCAAGGTGCTACAACTAGTTAAGAGTAATCTGGGGCTTTCCTGGTGGTCCAGTGGTTAATACTTCATGCTTCCACCACAGAGGGCACAGATTTGATCCCTGCTCAGGAAACTAAGATTCCCCGCATGCCAGGTGGCCAAAAAAATAAATAAAGAGTAATCTGATTACCCTTTTCAGTAAATAGGTGTCCCTGGTTCAGTAAATTGGAACATGGATACTAGAAAAGTTGGGTTCTGATTCAAAGAAGAATAAACAAATGAGCAAAAGATAGTCCTTTTTCTGAACCATAAAATCAAGTTGTAGAATGAGGACCTGAAATTCTCTATTCGGCAAACTTAAACCTGAGCCAGGACAGTGACAGGCAGGAAGTAGGGACTTGGCTGGGCTCTCCTTGGATAATTTTCCTTGACCTATGGGCTATTTAAACTGATCTCCATTCCAGAAAAAAAGAAATGAGGTACCAGCAGATTGAAGGCGACTGTGTGGGCAGAGCTTCGCTGCCAGAGGGCAGCAGGCCTGGGCTAGGCCTGGTGTCTGAGCTGTGCTCACTACTCTGATTCCTAAATCTTCCAGAGCTCTCTAATAACAAGCTCAACTGCAAGCAAATCAGCGTTAACCCCACGCCCTTCCCCCCAGCGGAATCTGCTCACTCCAGCCTCTTCAGAGCGCTGGCCCTGGTTTTCATCAAGGAAACATCAAGAACTTGCAATGGGGCCACCTCAGAACAGAGCCCTTCCTCCCTTCCCAGGGCCAAAGGCACACTGCACATCCCATGGAAGAAGTCAAGGGACTACACATACATTTCCATGTTCCTTCATATCTCCAGTCTCTTCCCAACAGGAAAGGTGAGACCTCAAGTGAGAAGCAGGCCTGGATGTAGAGAGCCTCTGAGGAAAGAGCACAGGGGCCTGGATTCAGTCTGTGGAAGGGGAGTTGGGGTTCTATAAGTGCCACACTCCAGCCAAGCTGTCCAGGACAGGCAAGTAGCTAAGGTGAAGGATTCTGCCCCGTGCTCCCACATCACCCCTCCACCCCTGCACAGAATCTTCACAATCACCCTTGTTTAATAGTAATGATATTGGTTTTGTAATGATATTGTCTCTCCCTCTGGACTGTTAGTCTTTTAGGAGAGGAACCCTGTCTGTCTTACTGACTGCTATGTTCCCAGTACCAAGCCCAACAATTGGCACCCAGGAGGTACTCAGAAAATATATGTTGATGAATGAGTAAATGAAGCTGGTCTAGAGGCAGAGCCTGAAATAAAGTGCCTTACTAAAGTATTTAACTTGGCCCAAGAGGTTAACAGAGAAACATTGTGGATTCTGGAGCAGAACACTGTGACTCAGGAAAGGGGCAAGGATGCTTCCTCATCTGTGCCCACATCTCCAGGGCCAAGTAGCCAGAAAGTGCTCCTTGAATGAAACACTTGCTTTGAGTTGTTTAAAATCTTGGCAATCCATGTTCTAAGAGTCCCCTACCAACCAAGCTGAGAATGCTGGGTGTTTTCTACTCATCCACCAGCTCCCGGACTCCAGGCCTATAGTAGTTCAACTGTCACTGTGCTCTGAGTTGCAAACTGAACCCAAGCAAGGCACACCTGTGGAGTTAGGTCTAGGTCTGGCCTAAAGGCAGAGACTAAGAAAAAGTGGCCAGACAAGTAAGAGGGAAACAGGAGAGCTGACCACTCATGACCAGCAAGGCCTCTACTTTCCTACCTACTTTCTGTCATGGCTAACTACCTGCTGCGAAGAACCTAGAATTTCAATCAAAAACTGAATCTGAAAGAATAAATAGCATAGGATATGCCATTTCTCTTCCTCCAAACTGATAGTTTTCATAGCTTCAAAATGAAAATCTATGAACAAACTTCATAAAACCTACCCAGCTTGCTAGTGCGGCCCTCCATCTAATTTCACCATGAAGAACAAGAAGGTTGTGCCCCCTGTTGCTACCTCTCAAATACACCTAAATAGTAGCATTTTATTGGCTAAGTAGAGATGCCAGTTTTCTCCTTTACATTCCTCTATAATCAATCAATTGTTCTATCTACATTGTAAGAATATGTATTCTACCTCAAATCCTCTTGCTGGGAGACTCCATAAAGATGCTTACCTTACAAGGGAAAAAAAATAGCCAGCAGGGGGGAATAAAAGACTGCTCCTCAGTTCCAACCTTGACATTCTGTTGTTCCCTGGTTCTAAGCATCTATATCAAGAGAAATTAACAAGAATTGGCAAATACTAGATTGACACTTGTTTAAAATGTCTATTACCCATTTTGATATTAAGACTTGGCTCTACAGTTAAAAACATGAGTAAAAACTCTCCTCGCAAAGAAAGTAGCCCAAAGAAAGCAAACTGGCAGCTTTTGGTTTTTCAATCAGAATAAAGCCCACACTCAAATAACAAGGCAGACAAGACCCATGCTAATTAACGCCACATTTTGAAGAGGGGATGTGGGGTGTGGAGCAGTGCTACAAGATTTGAGAGGAGATTGCTGACCTTGAGGCAGCTGAGGCTGCAAAGTGGGGAAGGTTGCACCCCAAAGCTGGGCCTCCAGGGTTGGGCTGGAAACTTACACAGCCATCAGTCACCTCCCAGGGCAATAGATGTGTAAGCCTAAGACGGCTCAAGGTCCTCAGAGAAATTCCTTTCAGCCCAGACTCAATGCTTCACACACACACACACACACACACACACACACACACGATACAGGGCAAACCATTCAAGAATTCCATGAGGAAATAAACCTTTATTTCAAAAATAAACTTTGATGTTGTTCGAACTTTGGCCTTGACTCTGAGCCCAGGCTGAAAGTGCGAGAAAAGACTTGCAGACTTGCAGTATTCTGAAAGAAACTGCAGGAGACTCCAGCAGAATGTGACCAGATTCTTTTTCACTCCCTCACCCTCATATCATATGTGGATCCCCCTCTCACCAGCAGTCCTCCACCCCTGACCCCACCATCATGTTTTCCCTCCCTTGTTAGGATATGGCTGTAGTTAGGAACATTCAAATGTTTCATTCACTGGGTAATTTTATTTTAACATGCCTGCTTTGCTCAGGAGAAATCATATTAGGCCACTCCCTCATTATCCTATTTTTGACCTATCGACCACTCGCCTTCCTCTACAAACTCCTATCTCCTCATAAAATTCTAAAGCAGTAAGTATAAGTTGTTCATCTCCCCAGGATGGGTTATGTCTGCCACACAATGACTTGTCTTCTATACATTTAATATTAACGCTAAATTTAGGTAATGACTTTGTCTATCTTTACAACATTAATTAGGGAGTTGTTATACAGGTCAATGTTTTGGATTAATGAAGGGAAAATATAAAACCGAATAACTAATGTTTCAGCTTTATCAAGAACTCAAATATAGTTAGACATGTGGTCACCCTTCCTTCTGTCCTGGGAAGTTATGTAGCACAGCATAGTGGTGACGATCAAATGTGGGCTTTGGAGATACACTGATTTGATTTCAAGTCCCCAGCTCCATTGCCAGCCATGTCTTGTGCTGATTACTTAAACTCTCTGTGCCTCGATTTTCTCATTCATAAAATGAAGAAGGCCAATATCCAATTGATGTGCATGAATATGGCTGTGCTGATATTCTGCAGATGTCCATTCTGATCAGGGTCCATCCTGGTTGTTCAATATTTTTGACTACCACTCCTAAAAATGGTGGGGGGGCTTCCCTGGTGGCTCAGTTGGTAAGGAATCTGCCTGCAATGCAGGAGACCCAGGTTTGATCCCTAGGTTGGGAAGATCCTCTGGATAAGGAAATTGCAACCCACTCCAGTATTCTTGCTTGGGAAATCCGATGGACAGAGGAGCCTGACAGGCTACGAGGTCCATGGGGTCTCAAGGATCAGGCATGACTTAGCGACTAAACTACAACCACCTAAAAATGGGGTGATCTTGGTATTTAGTTTGTTGGATCAGATTGCTTGAGATAATGTACATAAAATGCTTAACACTGTGCTTGGCGCATAGGAGATACTCAGATGTTATTATCAGTATACACAATAGTTTCCTGGTTATAACCAGGAAGGGACAACCTAAAAATATAATGTAATGCAGGGATTTTTTCAACAGCAATGTCTTCAATTTCTAAGTAAATTCAATTTCAACTAACATTTCCAAGATAAAAAAAAATACGTAAACTTTCAACCCAAATATAACATAGAAAGGCAATGAATCAGACAAGCTTCTCTGGTTTACTACTGATGGAGTTTATGGGATGGTCATGTATTTCATAGACTTGCCTCTATGACTACCTGTTTATACCTTTTGTGTCTGAGCTCACTCACAATCCAGTGGAAGCAGTATCAAGCTTGTAGTTCTTTGTGGTGCTGTTTCTTTCAGAAATAGCTTTACCAACCATTTTGAAATCATCCATTGGCCAAAACTATACCTTCTACATATGTGTCCTCAAGATCAAGAATCCATTAGCCCATAGATGGGCTTCCCTGATAGCTTAGTTGGTAAAGAATCTGCCTGCAATGCAGGAGACCCCAGTTTGATTCCTGTGTCGGGAAGATCCCCTGGAGAAGGGAAAGGTTATCTACTCCAGTATTCTGGCCTGGAAAATTCCATGGAATGTATAGTTCATGGGGTCTCACAGAGTCAGACACAACTGATGATTTTCACTTCACTTCAGCCCATGGAATCTCCAGCTACTTTAAATCTAGACAATGCATTTTCATATTTTACAAAAAAGGGACTTTTTTTCTCCCTTCTCCATCCTAGGTCAACACAACCTCACGTCCTTGCTTCAGAATTTCTGTAGTTATACATATTATTTTAATCAGAAATATACTAAATCTTGTCTCCTACCAAATTGCCTTTTAATTTATCAAAGGGTTCCTGACATTCAGATACCTCACTTTCATTATCAAGCCTTTTCTCAGCCAATGAATGAGTAAGGGATTTATTAGATGAAACTGGATTATGAACTTAGGGAAATAACCAGTGCCAGTCCTCTTCTGCTTCTTTGTATAGGTTGATCCATTTCCCAATCATCTCAGCTAGATCTTAAATCAGTAGGAATCTGCTATTGCAAACTCTCTAATTCAGAGACATCACCTCGAGCAATCAAAATGAACATTTGATCACCTTCTTAGTATGCCCGGTTTCTGGAGTTACCTAGAGAGTGGTCTCCAAACATCCCAGATGAATTTCCACATTTACATTAAAAATGGCTGTCTCATCACTGTATGCAATTCCAAGATCTTTCATTCAAGACAACAAAGTATTGTCCAGAATTGAAATACACTTTCAATATCAGAGGGAAATAAAGTCTATTTTTAGTCACTACTAAAGCAAATCAAGTGAATACTGGCCTTGTCCATTTTATGGATAAGGAAACTGAGGCACAGAGAGTTTAAATAACCTGTCCAAGAAACAATAGCAAAGTTGGTCTTGGCCTTGTGCATCCTAGATTATTTGGTTGCAAGCAATAAAAAAATTCTAACTCAAAATCACTTAAACAATAAGGATATTTCAGTTTAGTTCAGTCTGGCTGTAGTTGCCCACAGGGAGCCATGCTGTCTGAGCCATCTTCTGAGCTTTATCCCGGTCAAGCAGGCAACCTTGACTGCTCCTCTGACCTTGCTGGTCATTACTGGAGATGCGTTCTGCTGGCATCTCTTGATTAAGAGCTGTCCTCTATTACATCAGAGTTCCTTGGTTCCCATGGGTGGTAATGAGACAAGGGTGGGACCACTTTTTCTTCCATCATCAGCACTGGCCTGCAGAAGGGCTGCTGCTGCTGCTAAGTCACTTCAGTCGTGTCTGACTCTGTGCGACCCCGTAGACGGCAGCCCACCAGGCTCCCCTGTCTCTGGGATTCTCCAGGCAAGAACACTGGAGTGGGGTGCCATTTCCTTCTCCAATGCATGAAAGTGAAAAGTGAAAGTGAAGTTGCTCAGTCGTGTCTGACTCTTCGAGACCCCATGGACTGCAGCCTACCAGGTTCCTCTGTCCGTGGGATTTTCCAGGCAAGAGTACTGGAGTGGGGTCCATTGCCTTCTCCGCTGCAGAAGGGCACAACAACCAAACTTCTTAGTGATGCTGGGGCCCCTCTCACCAGAACGCTCCTGATGGTTTTGGTGAGTGATGAGTCCTCTCAGCCCTACAATGGGACATAACCATCAGGCCACGTGACTGGCCTCACCTTTCCTATCCGTTCTAGCGTGTCTGCATCACTCAACCTTTTTGTTCCTTCCTCTGCCATCTGCCAGTCCGCGGTGGCATTTCCACTCCTCTCCGTATGGGCCATCACTTTCTCAAAGCTTCAAAGGACCAGTCTGGCAGTGAATTTCCTCCATCTCCTGGACTCCTTGCCAGTGTGTTAAATCCCATGGCATGACAGAGCATCTCCACTCAGGAAAACTTGCTTATCTGATCTTATATTCCAGTCCCCTTGATCCAGCACCCTCAAAATCCTGTCCCAGGGATATTGTCCTGCTCCTGCCAGGACAGGCTGGCTATTTATTGCAACTCACTTGGTGTATCATTTCTTTTTCCACTTATCAGACTCAACGTATCCCCAGTGGGTTTATGGAGAAGAGATGGGGGGTTTCCCTGGGAGAGGCATCTATTGCTTTGTGGGGGAGCAGACTCTGTAAGCATCTATCTACCAGCACAGGGCACCTCTCTAGCTCTTGCTAAAGAAGGAAGGGCCACCTGCAAGCTCTGAGACCTCAGCTGGTAAGCTCTGGAACAGGGGAATCAAGTGGCATTGGTACATATCCACTTAACTCAAATGATTGTAGTGATAGAGGATTCGAGGAAAAAAAGGACACAAAAAGTGTGTAAAGCTCATAGCAAAACACATACATCTATCTATATTATGAATTTATTAAACACTCAAATCAAAAGGCAATGATTGTGCACTTGATGTAAGAACCGGGTTCAAGCTTATTGTCTTGACAGTAGGTGTACGTACTTTCAAATTAATGGCATAATCTTTTCAGAATGAAAGGATAGAAAAAATATACTAGAATTAAGCATTTGAAGACTCCTGTTGTATCCATAACAATTTCAGAGAAAGCAGACTTTTCAGGCAGAAAATGTTACTAGAGCCATCACTGAACATTTTATAGTGATAAAAGGATCCCTTGATTAGGGAGACATAACAATTTTAAGCTTTATGCACATAGCAACAGAGCCTCAAAATACACGTAACAAAACTTGACAGAATTCAAACAAGAACTAGGACATTCAACAATTATATCTGGAGCCTTTAATATTCTACTCTAACTAATTGTTAGAAGATTACCAAGGAGACTGGAACTGCATTCTCTATTAACTCAAGATAACTGGCATTTGTAAAACATTTCATTCAACAATAGTGGAATGCACATTCTTTTCAATTTCACATAGATCATTCTCCAAGATAGAATATATTGAAGGTGATGAAACTAGTCTCAATAACTTAAAAAGGATCTAAATCCTACAAAAGTATTAGCTCTATATTCGTGGAGGTGTGTGAGATGACAGTACCACTTTCAAAAGTTTCAAGGAAAGTAAATATCTTAGAGACCAGCCAGCTTTCTGTTAGAAGAAAGAAGACAAGAGGCACATCTAGAGATGTTGAAGATACTGGGGAGTATCTTCACTGTCACCTAATGGCCTTGTTTCCCATTTCCCTGAGACTATAGGGTAATCAGAGGAAATCTTTCCTCCTTCCACCTAAGTGTTTTCCTCTTTTGAAGATCATTTCTATCAGCATGTAGTCATGTCATTTCTCCTAAATTAAAAACTCTCTTCTTATCCCGTTTTTCTTTCAGCTATCCCACGTTTCTAAGATCAGCTTTCTAGAAAACTTCTTGAAAAGAGTTGTGTATACTCACTGCATCAAGTTCCTCTACTCCCATTCACTCTTCCTCCCTTTTCGTTTTCACTTAATAAATCTTTACTGAATGCTTTCCACGTGCCAGGTACTTTTCCAAGACCTCAGACCGCAACAGTGAGCAAGACACAGTAAATTCTTGCCCTAAAGGAACTTAACATTTCTGTCATAGACTTATCAGTGGTATTTTCCAAATCTTCACATATTCACTCCTTTGGCCTAGGAGATCATTTTGTTAATTGGTATTCCAAAATTTACTCATTGCTAAGGGTGCTGCATTGATCTAGAACATTCTTTTTCCTAGGCCCTAAGTGAGATATTCTATTTACTGGGACTCCCCCCTCCTTTTTTCCCCTGCTACTACAATGTTTTTGATGGGATATAGCCTCCAGGAGCTTCCTGAGAAAAGGTACATGGGAAATGATTTCCTTTGAGATTTTGCCTGAGCAGAGTTTGTCTTTGCCTTGCGCTTATTTGACAGCTTGTTTTATAATTTCAGGCTGAAAATTTCACCAAGATTTTTTAAAGGCATTGATCTAATGGTTTTTAACTTCCCTCATGTCACTTTTGAGGTGGCTGGTGTTATTTTGAATGCTATTTTGTTTCCTAATTCTCTCTATGTGACTCATTAACATTTTAAAATAACATACTTGAAATTATTATAGTGAAATTACATTTTTCTTTTTTTGGTTTTCAGCACCATGGATTTTAACACATGAACAAATTCATGTAACTATCACAATGATCAGGGTATAAAATAGTTTTATCATCCCCCCAAAATCCTTCTTCTGCCCTTTGTAGTCAAACCATGCCCTCCATCCCAGACCTCTGATAACCAGTAATCTATTTCCTGTCCTTATAGTTTTACTTTTCACATAATGTTAAGCAAACATAATCATATGTTTTGATATGGGCCTCTTTCATTTAGCATAATGCATTTGTGACTCATTCAGTCTGTGGATATATCAACTGTACCCCCTTCGTGGATGGGCCAGAGGCTGTTTAATCCATTCATCTGTTGGAAGATATCTTGGCTGCTTTCAGTTTTTAGAGATTATGAATAAGATTGGCATGAACATTCATGCACAGGTGTCTTTGTAAACCTAAGTTTTCATTTCTCTAGGGCAAGTACCCAGGAGTGGGACTGATGCCTCATGTACTAAGTATGTGAGCTTAGTCGCTCAGTCACATCTGACTTTTTCTGACCCCATGGACTGTTTGCCAGGCTCCTCTGTTCATGGGATCATCCTGACAAGAATACTGGAGTGAGTTGCCATTTCCTCCTCCAGGGGATCTTCCTAACCCAGAGATTGGATCTTGTGTCTCTGACGTCTCCTGCATTGGCAGGCGGATTCTCTACTACTGAGCCACTTGGGAATCCCAAGTGTATATTTACCTTTTAAAGAAATTGGCAAAATGTCTTCCAGAGTAACTGTACTATTTTACATTCCCTCCATCAATATATGAGCATTCCATTTGCTTCACATTCTCTCCAGCACTTTGATATTGTCAGGTTTTTTGTTTCCTAACTACAGCTATTCTAATAGGTATGTAGTGGTATCTGATTGTGGTTTAAATGTGCAGTTTCCTAACAGCTAGTGATGTTCAACATTATTTTATGTGTTTATTTGCCATTCCTTTTTTCATTTTTGAAGATTTATTTGATTATCACATAAGCTGTTAGCTTTCTTTTACATCTTTGTATTATGCAGAGATTTGTAAAATGTGTTTTCCAGTTTCATAGCTAAATCATACAATAGCATTTTGAGTTTTAAAAATAGAAAAGACGGAATTTGCTTAGAGAAAGATTGATTCATCACCACCAATCCATTCAGTTTCACTATCATAAAACCATTTTTTAAAATCTTGTTAACAAAGTTATAATAAAAGACTACACAAGATACATAATTAAAATTAAGATACATTTTAAGTTGATTATCCTTATGCTTCTTGTCTAACTATTCACAGGTCATGGAAATGGTAGGCAGGAATTGTTCATTTGGAAATTTTCTCTATTAATCTTATTTATTTTGGTCCCTAAATAAATACCAAATACATGTCAAAATTGTTTGTTCAATTATACTTGTTAGAATTTAATGGTAATTTTTCTTGATAGGAAGGTTCATCAGTTGTGCTAAATGTATCACACTAATGTTCAGTTCAGTTCAGTTGCCATTCTTTTGTCCTCTTCAGTGCATTGTCTGTTCAAGTCCTTTGCTTGCTTTTTAATTTAGCTGTTAATTTTCTTATTGTTGAGTTTTGAGGGTTCTTCATATATGCTGTGTGTTTTGGATCTTAGTTGGATATGTAATTTACAAATACTTCATTGTGAATATCTGTTGGTCTTTTCATCCTCTTAATAAGCTTTCTCAGAATACACGTTTTAAATTATGATGAGATAAAATGTAGCACCTTTTTTCCTCATGATTTCTCTTTTGAATTTTATTTATTTATTGATGTGGACCACTTTTAAAGTCTTTATTGGATTTGTTAAAATAATGCTTCTTTTTTTTTTTTGGCCATGAAGAATGCAGGGTTTTAACTCCCCAACCAAGGATTGAACCCACACCCCCTGCATTGGAAGGAAAAGTCTTAACCACTGGACCGCCAGGGAAGTTCCCCTTATGATTTCTTATTGTTCATGCTTTTGGTGTAATGTCTAAGAATTCTTCCTGTATCCACAATTCATGAAATTTTCTCCTGTTTTCTTCTAAAAATATTATAGCTTTATGTTCTACACTTAAAAATATGATCCATTTCCCTTTATTTTTTGTTCAGTCTTATTGAGATATAATTGACATACAGCACTATATAAGTTTCAGGTTATTAATCATAAAATTTATTTACATACATCCTGTAATGATTACTATAGTAGAAGTTTAGTGAACATTCATCATCTTATATAGATACAAAATAAAAGAAATAGAAAATTCTTTTTCTTTTGATAAGAACTCTTAGGATTTACTTTCTTAACTCTCATATATGAGGTCATTGTAATGCATTTTGTAACTGTATTAATCATGTTGTACATTACATCCCTAGTACTCATTTATCTCACAACTGGAAGTTGGTAAGTTTTGACTGCATTTATCCCATCCCCTCTGTTCCCACCCTTGCCTCTGATAGCCACAAATCTGATCTTTTTCTATGAATTTGTTGGTTGTTTGTGTTTGAGGTATACTAGACCAACAGCACTATGTTAGTTTCTGGTGCACAATACAGTGATTCAGTTTTTCTATATGTTTCAAAATGATCACCACGATAAGTCTGCCATCTGTCACAATACAAAGATGTCATGTATTAATTGACTATATCCCCTACACTGTACATTTCATACCCATGATTCATTTACTTTGTAACTGGAAGTTTGTACCTCTTGTTGTTCTTGTTTAGTGGCTAAGTCATTTCTGACTCTTTGAGGACTCATGGAATGCAGCACACCAGGCTTCCCTGTCCTTCACTATCTCCCTGAATTTGCTCAAACTCATGTCCATTGAGTCAGTGATGCCATCCAACTATCTCATTCTCTGCTTCCCCCTTCTCCTCTTGCTCTTTTTTCCCAATGGCTCCTCTTTTCCAATGACTCGGCTCTTTGCATCAGGTGGCCAAAGTATTGGAGCTTCAGCTTCAGCATCAGTCCATCCAATGAACATTCAGGGTTGATTTCCTTTAGGACTGACAGGTCCAAGGGACTCTCAAGACGCTTCTCCAGCACCACAGTTTGTAAGCATCAATTCTTCAGTGCTCAGCCTTCTTTATGGAACAACTCTCACATCCATACATGACAACTGGAAAAACTAGGGCTTTGACTCTGCAGATCTCTGTTGGCAAAGTGATATCTCTGCTTTTTAATACACTGCCTAGGTTTGTCATAGCCTTTCTTCCGAGGAGATAGCATCTTTTAATTTCATGGCGGCAGTCACTTTCCACAGTGATTTTGGAGTGCAAGAAGAGAAAATCTGCCATTGTTTCCACCCCCCCCCCATCTATTTGGTATGAAGTGATGGGACTGGATGCCATGATCCTTTTGGATGTTGAGTTTTAAGCCAGCTTTTTAACTCTCCTCTTTCACCTTCATCAAGAGGCTCTTTATTTCCTCCTCGCTTTCTGCCATTGGGGTGATATCATCGGCATATCAGACATTCTTGGTATTTCTCCTGGCAATCTTGATTTCAGCTTGTGATTCATCCAGCCCTGCATTTTGCATGGTGTAGTCTGCATTAAGTTAAATAAGCAGGGTGACAATATGTAGCCTTGACATAATCCTTTCCCAATTTTGAGGCACTCCATTGTTCCATGTCCAGTTCTAACTGTTGCTTCTTGACCTGCATACAGGCTTCTCAGGCGGCAGGTAACATGGATCTGGTATTCCCATCTCTTTAAGAACTTTCCACAGTTTTTTGTGATCTACACAGTCGAAGGATTTAGTGTTGTCATTGATGTAGAAGTAGATGTTTTTCTGGAATTCTCTTGCTTTCTCTACGATCCAACAGACGTTGGCAATTTGATGTCTGGTTCCTCTACATTTTCTAAGTCAAGCTTGTACATCTGGAAGTTCTTGGTTCATGTACTGTTGAAGCCTAGCTTGTGAGATTTTGAGCATTACTTTGCTAGCATGTGAAATGAGTGCAATTTTATGGTAATTTGAACATTGTTTGACATTGTTTTTCTTTGAGACTGGAATGAAAACTGACCTTTTCCAGTCTGTGGCAATTGCTGAGTTTTCCAAATTTGCTGGCATACTGAGTGCAGCACTTTAACAGCATTATCTTTTAGGATTTGAAATAGTTCAGGTGGAATTCCCACACCTCCACTAGCCCTGTTTGTAGTAATGCTTCCAAAGGCCCACTTGACTTCACACGTCAGGATGTCTGGCTCCAGGTGAGTGATCCCACCTTGGTTATTGGGGTAATTTAGACTTTTTTTGGTATAGCTTACCCTATCTTAGTCTCTTCTACTTCTGTTAGGTCTTTGTGGTTTTTGTCCTTTATTGTGCCCATCTTTGCATGAAATGTTTTTGTCCTTTATTGTGCCCATCTTTTCATGAAATGTTCCCTTTATCTTCATCTATTTCTTTCATCCCCTATTTCTCTCTCTTCTGGAAAAGACTTGTTTGTTTTCTGTGTATATAGCTCTCTTTTGTTGTATTTCTTCACTTGTTTTGCTTTTTAGATTCCACATATGGGTGAAATCATATGCTATATTTCTTTCTCTATCTTATATATTTCACTTAACATAAAACCCTCCAGGTCAATCCATGTTGTCACAAATGGCAGAATGTCATTATTTTTTATGGCTGAGTACTATTCTGTCATAGGTATATACCACTCTTCTTTATCCATTCATCCATCAATAGGCATTTAAGTTGTGTCAATATCTTGGCTGTTTTAAATAATGTTGCAGTGAACATAGGAGTTGATATATATTACTGAATTAGTATTTTTGTTTTCTTTGGGTAAATAGCTTGGACTGGAACTTCTGGATGATATAGTAATTCTATTTTTGATTTTTAAAGAAGCCTCCACACTGTTTTTCATAGTGGCTGCCCGAATTTACATTCTAAGCAACAGCTCATGAGGGTTCTTTTTCTCCACATCCTTGGCAATACTAGTTTCTTGTATTTTTGATAATAGTCATTGTGATATGTGTGAGGAGATATTGAACTGTGGTTTTCATTTGCATTTCCCTGATGATTAGTGATGTTGACCATATTTTCATATGCCTGTTGGCCACCCGAAAAATGTCTGTCCAGGTCCTATGCCCATTTTTCAGTAGGGTTGTCTTTTCCTTTCCTCTTTTATTTTGAGGTATATGGGGTCTTTGTATATTTTAGATATTAACCCATTATCAGATATATCATTTGCAAATATTTTCTTCCATCCATTAGACAGCTTTTTAGCTTTGTTGATAGCTTGGTTCACTGTACAAAAGAGTTTTTGTCCGATGCAGTCCTATTTGTTTATTTTTACTTTTGTTTCCCTTGCCGAAGGAGACATAGTGAAAAACAATATTGCTAGGACCAAAGTCAAAGAGCATACTACCTATGTTTTCTTCTACAATTTTTATGATTTCAGGTATCATATTTACATCTTTAACCCGTTTTGAGTTTATTTTTATATGGTGTGAGAAAGTACTCCAATATGATTCTTTTACATGCAGCTGTCAAATTTTCCCAACAACATTTATTGAAGAAGCAGTCATGTCTCCACTGTATATTCTTGCCTCACTTGTCATAGATTAATTGACCAAATAAGAGTGCATTCATTTCTGGACTCTATTCTGTCCCACTGATATATGTGTCTCTTCTTGTGCCAGTACCATACTGTCTTGATTACTGTAGCTTTATAGTACAGTTTGAAACCAAGGAGTGTGGTACCTCCAGTTTTGGTCTGAGCCTTTCTAAAGATTCTTTTGGCTATTCAGGGTCTTTTGTGTTTCTATACAAAGTTTAGAATTATTTGCTCTAGTTGTGTGGAAAATGCCATTGGTATTTTGACAGGGATTGCATTGAATCTGTAGACTGCTTTGCATAGTACGGTCATGTTAACAATATTAATTATTCCAATCTATGAGCAGGGTATATCTTTCCATTCATTCGTGTTGTCTTCAGTTTCTTTCATCAGTGTTTTGTAGTTTTCCAAGTACAGATCTTTTACCTCTTTAACTAATTTATCTTGGATATCTTATTCTTTTTGATGTTATTATAAATGAGATAGTTATCTTAATTTCCTTTCCAAAATTTTGCTGTTAGTGTATATACATGTGACAGATTTATGTATATTAAATCTTTTACCCTGAGACTTTAGTGAACTCATTGATGAGTTCTGGAAATTTTTTTTGATGGTGTCCTTAGGGTTTTTAAAATACAGCATCATGTCATCTACAAATAGTGACAGTTTTACTTCTTCCTTTCCAATTGAGATCTTATTTCTTTTTCTTATCTGACTGCTGTGGCTAGAACTTGTAACACCATGTTGAATAAATGTGGTGAGAGTGGGCATCCTTGTCTTGCTCTTCATCTTAGAGAAAATGCTTTTCACTATTCAGTGTTAGGATAGTTGTGGGCTTATCGTATATGGCTTTTATTGTGCCATGGTATATTTCCTTTATACCCACTTTGTTGAGAGTCTAAAGCTTTTTCTGCATCTATTGAGATATTGAGATAATCATATGGTTTTTATTATTTAATTTCTTATTGTGCTGTATCACATTGATTGATTGATTGATGATTGAATCATCTGAACTTCCCTACTTTTAATAGCACTTGACCATAGTGTATGATCCCTTTTAATGTATTGTTGAATTTGGTTTATAATATTTTACTGAATATTTCTGCATCTATTTTCATCAATGATATTGGCATATAATTTTTTTGTGGTATCTTTATCTGGATTTGGTATCAGGGTGATGCTGGCCTTGTAGAATGAATTCAGAAACGTTCCTTTCATGGCAACCTTTTTGGGAACAGTTTGAAAAGGATCAATATTAACACTTCTTTAAATGCGTGATAGAATTAACCCGAGAAACCATCTGGTCCTGGACTTTTGTTTCTTGAGAGTTTTTTTTAAATAGTGATTCAATTAACTTACTAGTAACTGATCTGTTCATATATTTTACTTCATCTTAGTTCAGTCTTGGGAAATAGTGTATTTCTAGAAATTCATTCATTTCTTCTATGTTGTCCATTCCATTTTATTGGCATGTAGCTGTTCATAGTAATCTTTTATGGTCCTTTATATTTCTGTGATGTAGGCTGTGACTTTTCATTTTTTTATTTCTGATTTCATTGATTTGGGCCCTCTCTCTCTTTTCTGATGAGTTTGGCTAAAGGTTTATTTACTGTGTTTATCTTTTCAAAGAACTCTTACATTTATTGTTCTTTTCTATTTTTTTTGTGTGTGTCTACTTCATTTATTTCTGCTCTGAATTTTTATGATTTCTTTCCTTCTACAAACTTTAGGTTTTGTTCTTTTTCTCATTCCTCTAAGTATAAGGTTGTTTACTTGAGGTTTTTCTTGTTTCTTGAGGTAGACTTTTATTGTCATAAACTTGCCTGTTTAGAACTGCATTTGAGGCATCTCATAGAATTTAGATCATTGTGTTTTAGTTTTCATTTGTCTCCAGGTACCTTTTGATTTCCTTTTTGATTACTTTAGTGACCCATTGTTTGTTTGGTAACATATTATTTAACCACCACATATTTGTGGGGTTTTTATCTTGTAGTTGATTTCTGGTTTCACAGTGTTGTGGTCAGAAAAGATGCTGGAGATGATTTCAAATTGCTTAATTCAGTGAGACTTGTTTTGTGGCCTAGCATGTGTTCTATCCTGGATAATGTTTCATGTGCACTTAAAAGGAATGTATTCTGGTACTTTTGGATGGAATGTTCTTTGTATATCTATTCAACCCATCAATATGATCTAATGTGTCACTTAAGGTTAGTGTTTCCTTATTGATTTTCTGCCTAATCTGTTCTTGATATAAGTGAAGTGTTAAATTCTTCTGCTATTATTGTGTTACTGTCAATTTCTTCCTTGGTGTTTGTTAATATTAGCTTTATGTATTCAGGTGCCCCTATGTTGGGTGCATATATACTAACAATTGATACATCATTTTTTAGGATCGATTCCTTGATCATCATGCAATTAATGTCCTTCTTTTGCTACAGTCTTCGGTTTACAGTCGATTTGCTCTGATATGAGTGTGGTAACCCCAGATTTATTTTCATTTCCCTTTGCATGGAATATCTTTTTCCATCCCCTCACTTTCAGTTTGCATGTGTCTTTGGATCCGAAGTGAATCTCTTATAAGACAGCATATATGTGGTTCTGGTTTTTGTATCCATTCAGCCATTTAATCTTTTTTTTCGAAGATTTAGTCCATTTCCATTTAAAGTAATTATTGATAGATATGTACCTAGTGCCATTTTGCTCATTGTTTTCGGGTTGCTTCTATAGTTCTTTTTCTGTTCGTTTTTCTTCTTTTGTTTTTATCTTTTTGATTTAATGATCATTGTTAGGGCTATGTTAGAATTCCAATCTCTTTTCTTGTGTATCTATATATATTTATTTTTTGGTTTGTGGTTCAGTCAGTTCAGTTCAGTTCAGTTGCTCAGTCATGTCTGACTCCTTGTGATCCCATGAATCGCAGCATGCCAGGCCTCCCTATCCATCACCAGCTCCTGGAGTTTACCCAAACTCATGTCCATCGAGTCAGTGATGCCATCCAGCCATCTCATCCTCTGTCATGCCCTTCTCCTCCTGCCCCCAATTCTTCCCAGCATCAGGGTCTTCTCCATTGAGTCAGCTCTTCACATGAGGTGGCCAAAGTACTGGAGTTTCAGCTTCAACATCAGTCCTTCCAATGAACACCCAGGACTGATCTCCTTTAAGATAGACTGGTTGGATCTTCTTGCAGTCCAAGGGACTCTCAGGAGTCTTCTCCAACATCACTGTTCAAAAGCATCAATTCTTTGGCACTCAGCTTCCTTCACAGTCCAACTCTCACATCCATACATGACTATAGCAAAAATCATAGCCTCGACTAGATGGACCTTTGCTGGAAAAATAATGTCTCTGCTTTTTAATATGCTATCTAGGTTGGTCATAACGTTCCTTTCAAAGAGTAAGTGTCTTTTAATTTCATGGCTGCAATCACCATATACAGTGATTTTGGAGCACCCCCCCAAATAAAGTCTGATGCTTTTTCCATTGTTTCCCCATCTATTTTCCATGAAGTGATGGGACCAGATGCCATGATCTTAGTTATCTGAATGTTGAGCTTTAAGCCAACTTCTTCATTCTCCTCTTTCACTTTCATCAAGAGGGTTTTTAGTTCTTCTTCACTTTCTGCCATAAGGGTGGTGTCATCTGCATATCTGAGGTTATTGATATTTCTCCTGGAAATCTTGATTCCATCTTGTCCTTCTTCCAGCCCAGCGTTTCTCATGATGTACTCTGCATATAAGTTAAATAAGCAGGATGACAATGCACAGCCTTGATGTACTCCTTTTCCTATTTAGAACCAGTCTGTTGTTCCATGTCCACTTCTAACTGTTGCTTCCTGATCTGCATACAGGTTTCTCAAGAGACAGGATAGATGGTCTGGTATTCCCATCTCTTTAATATTTTTCCACAGTTTTTTGTGATCCACACAGTCAAAGGCTTTGGCATAGTCAAAAAAGCATAAATAGATGTTCTTCTGAAACTCTCTTGCTTTTTTGATGATCCAGTGGATGTTGGCAATTTGATCTCTGGTTCCTCTGCCTTTTCTAAAACCAGCTTGAACATCTGGAAGTTCAAGGTTCATGTATTGCTAAAGCCTAGCTTGGAGAATTTTGAGCATTACTTTACTAGCATCTGAGATGAGTGTAATTGTGCAGTGGTTTGAGCATTCTTTGTCATTGTGTTTTTTTGGCATTGGAATGAAAACTGACCTTTTCCAGTCCTGTGGCCATTACTGAATTTTCCAAATGTGCAGTCATATTGAGTGCAGCACTTTCACAGCATCGTCTTTCAGGATTTGAAATAGCTCAACTGAAATTCCATCACCTCCACTAGCTTTGTTCGTAGTGATGCTTTCTAAGGCCCAGTTGACTTCACATTCCAGGATGTCTGGCTCTTGGTTAGTGATCACACCATCATGATTATGTGGGTCATCATGATCTTTTTTATACAGTTCTTCTGTGTATTCTTGCCACCTCTTCTTAATATCTTCTGCTTCTGTTAGATCCATACCATTTCTCGCCTTTATCAAGCCAATCTTTGCATGAAATATTCCCTTGATATCTCTAATTTTCTTAAAGAGATCTCTAATCTTTCCCATTCTATTGCTTCCCTCTATTTCTTTGCATTGATCACTGAGGAATTCTTTCTTATCTCCCCTTGCTATTCTTTCTAACTCTGCATTCAAAGGGTAACATCTTTCCTTTTCCTCTTTGCTTTTTCTTCTCTTCTTTTCACAGCTATTTCTAAGGCCTCCTCAGACAGCCATTTTGCTTTTTTTCATTTATTTTCCATTTGGATGTGGTTAACATAAGGCTTATACCTAGCAAAATATGTATGTAAAGTCATATATATATATATATATATATATATATGTACACACACACACATAACTGTTTTAAGTCTTTGATCTCTTAAGTTCAAATGCATTTTAACAACTGTGCATCTTTATCTCCCTATGTTCAATGTTTTTCACATCATATTTTACATCTTTTTGATTCATGTATCTCTTAACCACTTGTTGCAGATAAAGATAATTTTACTGTTTTTTCTTTTAATCTTATACTAGCTTTGTAATTGATTGATCTCCTACCTTTACTATATATTTGCATTTACTAGTGAGATTTTTTTTTCCTTTTCATATTTCCATGTTGTCGCCTTTTCTGCTTAGAGAAGTCCCTTTAGCCTTTCTTATAAAACCAGTTTCAGGTTGCTAAACTCTTTTACTTTTTACTTATTTATAAGACTCTATCTTGCCTTCAAATCTGCATGGTAGCCTTGCCTGATAGAGTATTCTTGGTTGTAGAATTTTTCCTTTCATCACTTTAAATGTATTGCAACACTCCTTTCGGACCTATAGAGTTTCTGCTGAAAAGTCAGCTGATAACCTTATAGGAGTTCCCTTGTATGTGCTTAGTTGCTTTTGCCTTGCTGCTTTTAAGATTCTCATTAAATCTTGCCATTTTATATAAGTTTTTGTTATTCTTTTAATTTTTTTTCTTTTTAAAGTTAATTTTTCATAGTGGCTGTACTAGTTTGCATTCCCACCAACAGTGTAAGAGGGTTCCCTTTTCTCCACATCCTCTCCAGCATTTATTGCTTGTAGACTTTTAGATGGCAGCCATTCTGACTGGTGTAAAGTGGTACCTCATTGTGGTTTTGATTTGCATTTCTCTGATAATGAGTGATGTTGAGCATCTTTTCATGTGTTTGTTAGCCATTTTATTTCTTCTTTGGAGAAATGTCTGTTAAGTTCTTTGGCCCACTTTTTGATTGGATCGTTTATTTTTCTAGAATGGAGCTGCAGGAGTTGCTTGTATATTTTTGAGATTAATTGTTTGCCACTATGGAAAACAGTGTGGAGATTCCTTAAAAAACTGCAAATAGACCTGCCATATGACTCAGCAATCCCACTGCTGGGCATATACACCGAGGAAACCAGAATTGAAAGAGCCACGTGTACCCCAATGTTCATCGCTGCTTTATTTACAATAGCCAGGACATGGAAGCAACCTAGATGCCCATCAACCAACGAATGGATAAGAAAGCTGTGGTACATATACACAATGGAATATTACTCAGCATTAAAAAAAATCATTTGAATCAGTTCTACTCAGATGGACAAAACTGGAGCCCATTATCCAGAGCGAAGTAAGCCAGAAGCAAAAACAACAATACAGAATATTAACACATATATATGGAATTTAGAAAGATGGTAACGAGAACCCAGCATGCGAGACAGCAAAAGGAACGCAGATGTATAGAATAGACTCGTGGACTCTGTGGATGAGGGAAAGGGTGGGATGATATGGGAGAATGGCATTGAAACATGTTAATTATCATATGTCTAATCAATCGCCAGCCCAGGATTGATGCTCGGGGCTGGTGCAACGAGATTTCCTGGGCGGAGGGAGGAGGAAGGGGGGTTCTGGAGCGGGAGCATATGTAAACCCATGGTGATATCATGTCATTGTTTGGCAAAACTAATAAAATATATATATCAATCCCAATTTCCCAATTTATTCCCCTTACACCCTGGTAACCATAAGTTTTTTCTCCATCTATAACTCTTTCTATTTTATTTTATTTTTTTATTAGTTTTGCCATACA
>ML660663.1:15096-44367 GCA_007570785.1 Antilocapra americana | reverse complement strand
ATAGAATTAGCAATAGAGCAAATGGAGTTTAAAGAGATGAAAAATACCTAAGAAGAATCTGAGAAGAACCTTTACACACTCAGTCATTTAAAGTAAAGTCTCAACATTTATGTTTCCTCATTTTCTGCTTCAGGCCCATGCTTAAAAAGGGAGTTGAATTATGATAGCTGGAAATCTAAACAACAAGGTTAGAAGATGGAATGGTATTTATAATGGGAAATGTCATTTTACCTTAGAATAAAGCAGTGGCCCCAGGAAACGATTTTTATTTCATTTCTACAATCAATGAGATTTTTAAAAAATCATGACATTCTTCCTATTGACCCTAACAATGCCACAAACCAGTGTGGAGTCTTCACTTGGGCTGCAAGACTAGAAACAAATGCAGGGGCACTCATTGAGGGTTGAAGGCTAACGTTTAAGGAAAATTCTTTCAGCTTCGCTCCCTACAAAGAACAAGAGAAGGGCTTGAAGGGTTGTGCACACCCACCTACTGCCTCTCTTCCGGTGGAGAGGGGGAGCACACCCAGTCTAGCACATCAACGGTCTCAGTTTCTGTCTGAGGAGAAAGAGGAAGAAAAGAGCTGCTGCTGCGGGGAGCAGGGGTGAAGGTTGGTGTTAAGATGGAAGTGTCAAACGGGCAAGGGAGATGTAGCCCATCCAACCACCAGCACCATCACCACCATCACCTTTATTGGCACAAATAAGCCCCTCAGTCTCAGCGGTTAATAGACTAATCACAAAGAACAGAAGGAACTCCAAAGGCATGGCATCTGGCCCTTCCCAACAAACAACATTAAGTGATACTGCCCTCGGCTGGTAAAGTAGGTGTATTACAGCGAGGGGACATTGCTCCGAATTTTTTGCCTGCATTTCTTTTTCTCAGGTTCTTTGCGCTCCACCTCTGAGAGGAAGTGGATGGAGAGGGAGTGGATGGAGAGGGGAGAAGTCTCTGAGGAATTGTAACTAAACACATCACTTCTGTGGGTTTCAGCACAAATTCACAATTAAATGCTGAATGATAATGTACTATCCAAATATGGAATATTTATTAAAAATTGAGATTGATATTAGAGCTATCTAGGCATCATTTTATTATTTTTAGTAAAAAGCTATGAGCTCTTGAAAATAAAGCTATTAATATAAATAAAATAAGATTACTAATCTCAATCAGATATATTATATACAAAGAAAGTAATTTTGGGTCTACTTCTAGTTAGAACATAATTATAAGATGCTAACACTGGGATGTTATTTCCCTTAGCATTATATATTTCTCCGATTATACAGAAACATAACATAGAGATAAAGTCACAATATATACATGGAATTTAATAACTGATTATTAAGTATACCCCCAAGTCATAGAAGAGGATAGTGTTGGCTTCCCCCAAGACTCCTGAAGTTTTCCCTGTTAGCCCATTCCTTATTCAAGAAGAATAGGCACACTCTTCCTTATGGGCCATCCTTTCTTCCCTTTTCCTCAAAATTTTATAGCATATAAATATATATATATATATATATATATATAACTTTAAGTATTATGAGCTAACATTGAGAGCTATTTACAGTTATATGAATGGTATTGTTAAACATATCGTTTCTGTTTTTTGGTTCTTCAATCAATGTTAAATTTGTAAAATTCATGCCTATTCTGTATAGTAGTACTTTGTATATTTTTGCTGATGAAATTGTATTTATTCATATGAAGATGATCTCTGAGAACATTTGGCTTTGAAGGCCAGCGGGGCTTAATTTGGGGAGAGTCAGAGGGCCATGGATAATAGACTCCACTCTTAAATATGGCATACAAAATCTCACATGCTCCAGGACCCAGGGCTGAAGCAATAATTTGAAAGGAAACTTGCTTGCTTTTAAGCATTGCAAAAAAGGCCGATAAAAACCACATATCTGGCTGACTCATTTCCCTTGACCACTCTAGCATGCATCCCAGTCTGAACCCAGCACAATTTGCCTTGCATTGCAGCTCCACAATGGAGCATGAGCACCCAAGACCAGCAATGAGATGTTGTGATTGTTCAGACCTTGAGAGGCATCTGAGCAGGAACAGGGCAGGAACAAGCAGCCATTACAAGTGATAGTACAGGCATTGCATCAAAGACAGACCAGGTCTCTCATAGCAGCCAAATCACCACAGCATACACCCTGACCCTTGCTGAATACCCACGCCAGCCCCTCTTGCTACAGCAGTGATCCCCTCTGGGGCTTAGAGTGCTGGTGCTGGGACAGGAAAGAGGACACACTTAAGAGGAACTGAGCCAGGTTGGACCTGACCTTCAGGGCCTCTGTTCCAGCAACTTGGGACCCACCCCATTCCCAGTAGGGTTGTGACTGCCACGGAAGGGAAGCCCCACCTCACACCCAGCTCTAGCTTCAGCCCTTACATGTCCAGCCCTACCCTCTATCAAGTTAATAGCTGCCAGCACCTTAAGGAAAGACTTGGCTTACGTTCACTTCAAATCCAGCTCTACCACCAAAGCCACTAGGTACACACAGACTGTGTAGTGGTACTCCCACATAAAGAGACCTCTTCAAGATCACCACAAGTGATTGTTTGACCTAATTTCATAGAGACAGACAAAGATAAGCAAAATGAGAAGACAGAAGAATCTGTTTAAATTGAAAGAACAAGAGAAAAACCCTGAAAACATTAATGAAACAGAAACAAACAATTCACTAGATAAAAAATTCAAAGCCTTAGTAATAAGAATAAGAAACTGATTTAGGGAAAGGAATAGATGAATACAGAGAAAGTTTTAACAAGGAACTAGAAAATATAGAAAAGAACCAATCAGAACTGGAGAATAACTAAAATGAAAAACATACTAGAAGGAATGAACAGCAAACTAGGTGATATAGAATGCTTACATTATCCAGAAGATAGAATAATGGAAACCTCTCAAAGAAAAGAGGCAATAGAAAAACAAATAAAAATGAAAACAGTTTAAGGGATCCTTGAGATAACATCAAGTATATCAACACTCATATTATAGGGATCCCAAAAGGAGGCAAGAGAAAGAAGGGGGTTGAAACTGTATTAAATGAAATTATAGCTGAAAACATCCTAAGCCTGAAGAAGAAAACAGATATTCAGATTCAAACAAGATGAATACAAAGAGACTCACACCAAGAAATATCATAATTAAAATGGCAAATGTTAAAGATAAAAGAGAATTCTAAAGACAGCAAATGAAAAAAAAAGTTGTATACTAGGGAAACTGCATAAATCTATCAGCTGAATTTTCTAGAGAAACTTTGAAGGCCAGAGAGAGTGGCATGATGTATATAAAGGCTGAAATGAAAAAACCTGCAATAGGATATGCTACCCAGAAAGTTTATCATTTAGAATTGAAGGAGAGATAAAGAAACTCTCAACCAAGCAAAAGTTAAGTGTTCATAAATACTAAACCAACCCCATAAGAAAGGTTAAAGGTTCTTCTCAAAGTGGAAGAAAAGGCTACATAACAAGAAGTATCTACAGGCATGAAAAAAATCCCAGGAGTAAAGGCTGAGGATTGACCACTTAAATAAGCTAGTATGAAGATTAAAAGACAAAAGCTGAAATTATGAAAGCAATGCATGAACAAAATAGGCTGTCCAACAAAAAAAATAGAAGTCATAAAAACCCAGAAATTGTAGAATTAAAGAATGTAATGACTAAACTTAAATTTTTATTAGATAGCTTTATAGAAGATTCAATTAAGCATAAAGAATTAGCAAATTAGAAGATAAGTAATTTGAAACATCCAGTCAAAGGTGCAAAAAGAAAAAAGAGGAAAAATGAGTGAATATAACCTGTACTACAAGATAGCATTAAACAAAACAGCCTATGCATTATTGGAGCCCCAATGAGGAATGGAAAGTAAAGAAGCAAAAAGCTTAAGAAACCTTCTTTAAAGCAACGACATTCAAGAACTTCCCAAATCTGGGGAGAGATTTGGATATTCCAGTTCATGAAACTGATGGGTCATGCCAAAATTTCAACCTAAAGCAATCTTTTTCAAGACATTTGATGACAAAAATGTATAAAATCGAAAAATGAAGAAAAAATTGTAAAGCAGCAAGAGAAAAAGAAATCTTCACACATCAGTTCTGTTTTTTTTCTGATTTTATTTATTTATTTATTTATTTTATTTACATTATTGTGTTGGTTTTGCCATACACTGACGTGAATCTGCCATGGGTATACATGTGTTCCCCTTCCAGAACCCTCCTACCACCTCCTTCCTGATTCCCTCACTCTAGGTCATCCCGGTGCACCAGCCCTGAGCATCAAACCTGGGCTGGTGATTGATTTCACACAGAAGGAAAAACAAAAATACAGTATACTAATGCATTTATATGGAATTTAGAAAGATGGTAATGAGAACCCTGTATGCGAGACAGCAAAAGAAATGCAGATGTATATAACAGTCTTTTGGACTCTATGGGAGAGGGCAAGGGTGGGATGATATGGGAGAATGGCATTGAAACATTAATTATCATATGTGAAATCAGTTCTGTTTAGTCGTTCGACTCTTTGTGACCCCATGGGCTGCAGAACGCCAGGCTTCCCTGTTCATCACCAATTCCAGGAGCTTGCTCAAACTCATGTCCATCGAGTCGGTGATGCCATCCTACTATTTCATCCTAAGTCGTCCCCTTCTCCTCCTGCCTTCAATCTTTCCCAGCATCACTGTCTTTTCCAATGAGTCAGTTTTTTGCATCAGCTGGCCAAAGTGGGATTTCTCAGCAGAAACCTTGCAGGCCAGTAGAGAATACCATAATATATTCAGAGTGCTGAAAGAAAAAATATACTGCCGACCAAGAATACTTTACCTTGCAAAGTTGTCTTTCAGAAAAGAAGGATAGATAAAGATTTTCCTAAGCATACAGTCAAATTCAGAATACTCTGATACTGTAATATGGTGGTGTGTTAATCATTTAATTATAGTATAAAGATTAAAGGACAAAGTATTAAAAATAAACATAACTAAATAAAAACTGGAGAGGATGTGGACAAAAGGGAATCCTCCTACACTGTTGATGGGAATGTAAATTGGCACGGTTACTGTGGAGAACAGTATGGAGGATCCTTTAAAAATAAAAGAATGAGATACCATATGACCCTGCAATCCCACTCCTTAGAATATATTTTGGAAAAAAGCAAGGTCCAAAAGGACACATGCACCCCAATGTTCATTGCAGCACTATTTACAGTAGACAAGACATGGAAGAAACAATGTCCATTGACAGATGAATGGATAAAGATGCTGTACATATATACAATGGAATATCAATCATTAAAAATAATGATATAATGGCACTTGCAGCAACATGGATAGATTTAGAAATCGATAGTTTACTATGAACAGTGTCAGATTCATGATCTCCAAAGAAGATTTAGCTTCATGACCATGGACCAGGCTTGATTATTCAAGAGTGTTTGAGTAGCAGAGTTTTATTAAAGTATAAAATGGACAGAGAAAGCTTCTGACATAGACATCAGAAGGGGAATAGAGAATGCCCCACTTGCTAGTCTTAGCAAGGGAGCTATATACTTTTTAAATTAGTTATTACAATAAATCAAAAGAATGTCTCAAGTTTGTAAAGATCTTACCAGACCCAATCCCACAATTTACATTTTAAGGTAACAGGATTAGAACATAACAATAGAAAGATCTTACCAAATGCACTCCCATAAATATACATTTTAAGCTAACAAGATTAGTCAGAAGGTTTACAGGAAGGAGCAATTGTCCTCAAGCAGGATCAATCAGTTCAGTTAAGTCGCTCAGTAGGGTTGGACTCTTTGCAACCCCATGGACTGCAGCACACCAGGCCTCCCTTTCCATCACCAGCTCCCAGGGTTTACTCAAACTGATGTCCATTGAGTCGGTGATGCCATTCAACCATCTCATCCTCTGTCGTCCCCTTCTCCTTCCACCTTCAATCTTTCACAGTATCAGGGTCTTTTCAAATGAGTCAGTTCTTCATATCACATGGCCAAAGTACTGGAGTTTCAGCTTCAACATCAGTCCTTCCAATGAATATTCAAGAGTGATTTCCTTTAGGATGTACTGGTTGGATCTCCTTGCAGTCCAAGAGACTCTCAAGAGTCTTCTATAATACCACAGTTCAAAAGCATCAGTTCTTTGGCTCTCAGCTTTCTTTATAGTCCAACTTTCACATACATACATGACTACTGGAAAAACCATAGCCTTGACTAGACAGACCTTTTTTTTGGCAAAGTAATGTCTTTGCTTTTTAATATGCTGTCTAGGTTGGTCATAACTTTCCTTCCAAGGAATAAGCATCTTTTAATTTCATGGCTGCAATCACCATCTGCAGTGATTTTGGAGCCCAAAAATATAAAGTCTGCCACTGTTTCCACATCTATTTGCCACGAAGTGATGGAACCAGATGCCATGATCTTAGTTTTCTGAATGTTGAACTTTAAGCCAACTTTTTCACTCTCCTCTTTCACTTTCATCAAGAGGCTCTTTGGTTCTTCTTCACTTTCTGCCATAATGGTGGTGTCATCTGCATATTTGAGGCTATTGATATTTCTCCCAGCAATCTTGATTCCAGCTTGTGCTTCATCCAGCCCAACATTTCTCATGATGTACTCTGCATGTAAGTTAAATAAGCAGAGTGACAACATACAACCTTAACATACTCCTTTTCCTATTTGGAGCCAGTCTGTTGTTCCATCTTCAGTTCTAATTGTTGCTTCCTGACCTGCATACAGGTTTCTCAAGAGACAGGACAGATGGTCTGATATTTCCATCTCTTTCAGAATTTTCCACAGCTTATTGTGATCCAAACAGTCAAAGGCTTTGGCATAGTCAATAAAGCAGAAATAGATGTTTTTCTGGAACTCTCTTGCTTTTTCTATGATCCAGTTGTATGTTGGCAATTTGATCTCTGGTTCCTCTGCCTTTTCTAAAATCAGCTTGAACATTTGGAAGTTCATCGTTCATGTATTGTTGAAGTCTGGCTTGGAGAATTTTGAGCATTACTTTACTAGTGTGTGAGATGAGTGCAATTGTGTGGTAGTTTGAGCATTTTTGTCATTTCTTTTCTTAAGGATTGGAATGAAAACTGACCTTTTCCAGTCCTGTGGCAACTGCTGAGTTTTCCAAATTTGCTGGCATATTGAGTGCAGCACTTTCACAGCATCATCTTTCAGGATTTGAAATAGCTCAACTGGAATTCCATCACCTCCACTAGCTTTGTTCATAGAGATGCTTTCTAAGGCCCACTTGGCTTCACATTCCAGGATGTCTGGCTCTCGGTGAGTGATCACAACATTGTGATTATCTGGGTCATGAAGATCTTTTTTGTACAGTTCTTCTGTGTATTCTTGCCACCTCTTCTTAAAATCTTCTGCTTCTGTTAGGTCCATACCATTTCTGTCCTTTATGGAGCTCATCTATGCATGAAATGGTCCCTTGGTATCTCTCATTTTCTTGAAGCGATCTCTAGTCTTTCCTATTCTATTGTTTCCCTCTATTTCTTTGCACTGATCACTGAGGAAGGCTTTCTTATCTCTCCTTGCTATTCTTTGGAACTCAAGCAGGATACATTGTTGTTATATAATCCTTAGTACAGAGTTTTAGCTTAGTTGCTTTCTTGTGTAATCATCAGTTCCAGGCTTAAAGAAAAAAAGTTTTATGTGACTAAGACTAAGAAATGTAGAAAGGAAAAGACTTTTGTCCTTTCCTCCTACTTGAGAATTCCAGACCCCTGTCACCTCTTCGAGAGCCCCAGACCACTTTCTTCCTCAGGGACCCCAGACTTCTTATCAACCTACCTAGAAATCAACTCTCTAATTTCCCCCTTTTCTTTTAGGAGAATTATGTTGCCAAGGGAAAGGGGTGTCATTTTCACTCCATTACTACTTCCTGCTGTTGAGGGCCAGCGTCCCTAAATTGTTAAGGCAACATATCCTCCTAACCCTCATACTGAGGGTCTCTGATCCAGGGATTCCAAGTAATAGTTGGAGGAGGCTGTGGCACTAGTAGGAGCATGGCCAAACCTTTGTAACTTAAAAGGTTTCATACTGTTAGAAATAAATCCAGTTACACAGTTACAGATACAGGGAGCAAGCAGTAAAAACAGAACAATCAGAATTATTACAAATTAGATAATTTTCCACCATGAGGATGTAGTTAACATTTCCCAAAATGAGGTGACTGAGGCTTCATGAGAATCCATAGCCTGAATCATCCTGTTCATGTGTTTAGTAAAGTGAGTAACATTAGTACTCTTATCTGGTATATATGTACAACATTGGTTATGAATAATAACACAAGTCCCTCCTTGTGTGGCTGTTAGAATATCTAAGGCCAATCTGTTTTATAAAATCACTTTTCTAACTTGTATAGCATTAAGGGCTGAAATAGCTTTTTGAGAGTCTTGTAAAGCCTATTGAGTGAAGTTAGTCAGAGCACCAACTCGTAGCATAACATCTGTAGTTCCCAGAGAGGGAATGAATATTGCAACCATATAAACATACCAGTGAAATACAGACCTTGCCCAGGGAGTTTTAAGGTGTGGCAGATTAGCAGGCTTCTCTGGAAGCTCTGAAAATATGAAGCTATGAGTAAAATGTAAACCATGAGTAAAAGAGATAGGGCGTATCTCCCTATCCAGTCAGGGGGATGCCATGTGCATAGGTAGGAGCCACATATCCAATAGGTCCCGTTTGGAACAAACCAGTGTGACTGAGGGATCCAGTCCCAATGAATTCCTGGCCAGGCAAAAGGATGACCTGAACTGGAATTGGAAAACACATGAATGATTATGTTGCATATTTCTTGAGGCAAAAATCCCAATTGTTTCCAATCATTATAATTAAGTTGTCAGCTAACTTCTGAGGATGGCTCTATTTGTTCCCAGAATATGGGAGCATTAGATAGTAGGTGTTCCTTTTCAGAAGTTAGCCATATGACCTCATCCCATATTTGATAAACATCAGGTAGGAAACCACCAGATCTAGACCCATTTACCTTCTTATGTGCAGCAAAATAGTCATTAAACCAAGATAATGTATAATCAAGGTTGAAAGTCACATTATGTCCATGGTTAAGGTACAAGTGTTATACCAATCCATCTTAGGATTGCTAGATGTCATCAGATTAAAGAGAGGCATCACATGTGATTGTTGTTGGTGGAGATATTGACAGAGTTTAATAAAGTCTTTCCCTTGAAATGGATAAACCCGACATTTGAACCCACCTCTTCAACTGATGAAGAGGGGAGTGCTCCGCAGACCCAGCAATCAGACCAATTGTGGAATGCAGCATAAGAATAAGCCCAGGACAAGAAGGCATTGTCTTGAGGGTCAAACAGCAGACTCAGGACATTTGGAGTCAGCAGAAGCAGGTCCATGTATATTATCAGGCCCATCTGAAAAGTAAAAGGCGAAAGCATAGAAGACAGAGACATAAAATGACATTGTTTAGTTTCAGTCAGGGTGCCACTTTTTAACTTGAGTGTGGTGCACCCAGGAATCAATTCCTGGCATCTTGATAGTTGTGGGAGAAGAAAGAATAACCTGGTAAGGGCCTTCCCAGAGGAGCTCAAGAGATTGCCCTTCATACCCCAATGTCTTTATTGGGACCTCAGTGCCTTGCTCAAACTGCAGCTTGTTTGACTCAGAGGCTGGGTCAAACTCCAGTCACCTCCTGGAGTTTCCCTATTGAAAGGGTGAAAACTGAGTCACATAATTAGTTAATTCTAAGGCTTCAGAGTCTATAACAATGTCTATGCATAAGAAAGGTCTTCCATAGATACATTCAAAGGGGGACAGTCCTTCCTTTTTAGGGGCAGTCCAAGCCCTCATTAAAGCTGTGGTAGAACTTCAAGCCAATTGTCCTGAATCTCTTGAGTTAATTTATGCAGATGTGTCTTAATAATGTAATTAGCCTTTTCTACCTTTCCTGAAGATTGGGGTCTCCAGGAACAGTGTAAATGATATTCTATTCCTAGAGCTTTTGATACCCGTTGACTTACAGCAGTTTTAAAGGTGGAGCCACTGTTGCTCTGGAGGCTCCACAGCAGCCCAAACCTGGGAATAATTTCATGAATTAAAATTTTCATAATTTCCTTAGCCTGTTCACTATGGCAGGGAAATGCCTCAATCCACCCAGTAAAAGTGTCTACCCAGACCTGTTAGCAAGAAAATCCAATTGTTTTTGGCATATGAGTAAAATCAATTTCTCAGTCCTCTCTAGCATACTTTCCACTTCATTGTAACCCAGGTTTTTCTAACTTTTCAGTCTTTGGGTTATTTTTATGACAAACCTCACATCTCTTGATAATGTTCTTTAAAGGTTTCATTACATTTTTACCCTCAAATAGGCGAGAATCCATCTGGTAAGTGCACTCAACATCTAAATGAAAACTCTGGTGTAAACCCTTAAGAATTTTCCATTGAGCATTTTCAGGAATTATTAATTGTCCATCTTAAGACTATAACCATCCTTTATCACTAATTTTGGCTCCTCTTTTCTCATATCTTTCTAATTATTCTTCAGTATATTCTGTTTTTTCCTGTTCAACAGGACCTGTCCAGACTAGGGGCAATTGTAGGAGAGGCAGTTCGTAAAGCACTACTTTTCCAGCTTGGGAATCGGCCAACTGATTTCCCTGCTGTGCCCTTCACAATGTATAACAGCTCACTCTTCAGGACAATATAAGGCAGTTAAAAGTCTCTCAATCTCTTTGAAATGTTTAATAGGTTCTCCTGTTGCTGTTTTAAATTGTCTCTCTTTCCATATTGCAAGCATGAGCATGTAAAGTCAAATAAGCATACTTAAAATCAGTGTAGATATTTACACACTGCCCTTTGCTTATCTCTAAGGCTTGGGTCAAAGCAACAAGCTCAGTCAACTGGGCACTTGTACAAGGGGGAAGAGACTTTGCCCCTAAAACCTGTTCAGATGT
The DNA here is from genome assembly GCA_007570785.1 of Antilocapra americana. NCBI lineage: Eukaryota > Metazoa > Chordata > Mammalia > Artiodactyla > Antilocapridae > Antilocapra > Antilocapra americana. The sequence continues at coordinate 33,414 of ML660663.1, read as the reverse complement.
AACCATAGTGTAACCTGTTTTCTGCTTCCCATCCTGAACAAAAGAACTGCCATCTGTAAATATATCCATGTCAGAATTGTCAATGGGGTATCCATTGAATCTTCCCAAGCTGCATAGTTGAAAGTTAGGAATTGGGAACAATCGTGATCGGGTGTTTCATCTTCCTTTTCAAGAAGGAAAGTGTCAGGATTTAAGTTTCCACAAACTTTAAGCTTAGTTATTGGTCTTTCAAACAACAATGACTGATATTTAAGAAGCCAACTGTCTCTCATCCAAATATTAACTTTAGCGTTTAAGATTCCACTCACATCATGAGAAGTCAATACAGTAAAATTTCACCCATTAATAAGCTTGAGAGCTTCAGGTGCTAATAAAACAATTTCAGCAATTACTCTTAGACAATGTGGCCACCCACATCCACAATGTTCAATTCTCTGCTTAAGTATCCTATAGGTTGTTGGTGAAGCCCTCGGGGTTGGCCATATTAGAGAGCAAATTAAAAAAAAAAAGACGTTTGTCCTTTCCTTCTCCTTAAGAATTCCAGACCCCTATCTTCTCTTCAAGAGCTCCAGACCCCTCTCTCCTCCTCAGGGAGTCTGGACTTCTTACCAACCTACCTAGAAATTGACTCTCAAAATTGTCACACTGAGTGAACTAAGTTAGGCAGAGGAAGAAAAATATCATATGATATTTCTTATATGTTGAATCTAAAAAAGGAAAGATACAACTGAACTTATTTACAAAACAGAAATAGACTCTTACAGAATGAACTTATGGTTACCAAGGGGGAAGAGTGTGGAGGATAGTTAGGGAATTGTGGATTGACATATACACACTACTATACTTAAAATGGATAACCAATGAGGTCCTACTGTATAGCACAGGGATCTCTGCTCAATATTATGTAATAATCTAAATGGGGAAAGAATTTTAAAAAAAGAATAGAAACATTATGTATAAGTGAATCTGTTTACTGTATACCTGAAAATAACACATTGTTAATCAACTATACTCAAGCATAAAATTACAAGTTTTTAAAAACTATAACATAGTTTGTTACCATTATTTATATTTACTCAATATAAAAAGAAATAAATTGTGCTATCAAAAATATCAAAGAGGTGATAAAAGGATGGAGCTTTTGTAAGCAAAGACAACTGCCTATTAGCATATACTGGACTGCTATGAGATTTTTTATGTAAACATCATAGTAATCACAAAGCAAAAATCTAGAGTAAGTTCACAAAATATTTTAAAAGGAGAAAACAGAGCATACCATCACAGGAAATTACCATTTACAAAAGTAGGCAGAAACAGAGGGGAAAGGAAACAATGGTAAATACTACACAACCAGAAGGCAATCCATAAGATGATATAAATAAGTCTCTAAATATAAATAATTACTCTAAATGGACTGAGTTCACCAACCAAAAGGGACAAAATTGTTGGGATGGATAAAAAAGCAAAACTCAACTATATGGTGCCTATAAAAGATTCACTTCAGCTTTAAGGACATGCATAGGGACACACATACGGGACACACATTCCCTTGGTTAGTATCATTAAAGGCTTCCTGGGTGAATATTGTTAAAGTATCTATATAAAGAATGATATCTTCTATTCCAACTAAAGGAATAAATATTGTGGCCAAATAATCATACCATGATTGAACCCAGCATGCCCACATTAAAGGCAGACTGACAGCAGCTACTTTCAGGGTACCTGTAGGCAATAATGAGCATAAAGGAAACCAACCATACACCTTTCTAACCAACCTGGGGAGATACAAGACCATAACTTTGTTCCATATACCTACTGGATCCAGTTAGGAACTATCCAATATATTTCCCATCTAAAGAAAAGCACACTTCAGAACCTGAAACATACATACACCCAAAGGCAATCAAACATTAGATAGAATTCATTTGGGGTTTTAACAAATTGACAAACATGTATCCAACACCATCATCCTGCAACTTGCAGTATGAAGTCAGGAGGATGCTTTTGAAATTGTTGATAATGACCTGATCCTGTTCTTTTAGACTGCCATACTTGTATCTACTGGATGCTACACCATGTTGCATTTATCCTTTTGCTTACTGAAGAGAATTGGGATTGTTCCCAGTTGTTCTCTTCACCAACACCTTTGTGCATGTATTCTTGTATACTACAAGTACCAGCATGACTCTGGAAGATGTACCAAGCAGTTGGCTTCCTGTAACAGAGAAAAAAATGGCTTTATTATTGTTTCAAGATTTAAGACCTTTGGATCAAAGCAAGGACTCTGAAGTCAGAATTCTTGGTTTCAATTCTGCCACTGATATGCACAGGCCAAATGCCCTTGGACCAGTGGCTGAACCTCTCATAACCTGTTTCCTCACCTGTAAGAGGCTTTTACTCATTGGTACTATAGTCCGAGGAGTGTCGCAAGGAAGCATTACTATTTATGTACAGCACTTAGAAGAGTGCCAGGCACAGGGTCCCTTCTGTATAAGTTGATTTTCATAGATTCTGACAAATTACCTTCCAAATGGATCTCTTGCACCACTGTCACAGGGGTTTTCATCTAACCTCTCCCACTCCTGGAATGGTTAAGCTTTTGGAAACTTGTCGTCCTAGAGTGTGAAACCCAATATGTGGTTTTAGTTCACATCTCCAGTAGTGGTGAGCATCTTTGTGGGTGTAACTGGACACCAAGTCTCTCTCTTCTTTAAATTGCCTCAGAGTGGGGAAAGAGCTGAGGGAGTGAGGTCAACCCTACTCTGTCCACCAAATGTGCCTACCAAGAGTGTCTGATGGAGCAGTTGAGAAAGAGATCTTACAGAACAAAAATATTATCCCTTTGCCCTCTGGCCACATAGGGAGAAGTATGCCAACCACTGATCACTGACTTCAGGATTCCTCTGCCTGTTCTCCCACTGGGTCATAAGGCCTGTGGTGGAAGGGAGGCTGGCAAATGTTTTCAGCACATTATAGGTGCCCAGTGCCTCCATCCTGACATTTCATTTTCATCTCCTAGGAGACCAGCACCCTCAATACTTTCCTGCTTCCCGCTCCACTCATTTTGTACAGAGTCAGGGCTCAGAGCTTTGACTCTAATCGGAAAGGGAATGCAGGACATCAGGAGGTGGGACAAGAGACTTGAAAGACTTACTCTCACCATCACCTTCACTGGCAAACTTGCCGACTGGCCTGTTGGACCTTGGCTTCACAGCAAACCAGAGAAAGCCCTCTAACCCATTGGTTAACATCTCGAGGGGAAAGGCCAACAAGTTGTGCCCTGGTTGGAGGGAACCAGACCAATTGAGGAGACTGCAGCATGGGTGTCTGAAGCATGCTGAAAGCCTGGCACCATTTGCAGCAGTCTTGTGTGTCAGATACCTGTGCTGCTTGACTGCTTGCTCAAGATGCTGCCAGCCTCACCTGCCCTGACTGCCACCACCACTGCCATCACAACCTGGTTGATGAATCATTGCCAGCCCAGGTCCAGGGGCCACCCAGATCACAACATGAGCTCCTCGGATGATGAGGTGTCTGTTTAGGGAGCCGGTTTCTGCCCAGAGGGCAGGGAGCCAACCCTCATCCCTCAGGACAGCTCCACAGCCCTGGGGGAACCTGGACCAGGCGCTGAATCGAGGGCACCACAAAGTAATGAGTGTGAAGTTGGGGATGGTTTCCCAAACCCTGAGGGCTTCAAGTCAGAGCAGGAGGTGCTGGAAGCTGGAGAGCTGGTGCTGTGGGGCCATGAAGGCCAGCCTGGCTCTGGCCACCTACAAGGGGGATGGCCCTGCAACTAGCTGACAAGTCTGGTAGCAGTCATCCTGTAGCAGCTGAGTGACTTGGACATACTGGGCATCCACAGATACCTGTCTCTGGAGAGCTATGCACTCACTGAAGTGCCCATCTTGTGGGCCAACCTCAAGGTGGTTCCCAGCGATCTATGCATGGCTGCCCAGAGCTGTAGGGAAGGGACACTGGTTGTGGCCTTCCCTCTCCAGGTGGGTGAGCCCGAGGCAGGCCAGGCCTGTGGGAACCCTAAGAGAGGCACTAAGAGTAGGTTGATCATGGATGATCACCAGCACTCCCTACCCCGACTGGAAGGCCCATGTGGGCTGCTTTCTGACCTCGAGCCCTCTGATGAGTTCAGTGAAATGGACCTGATGAGGGTGAGCACTTATCCCAAAAAAGGAGGCCAGGCAAGGCTCAACAGCCCCGAGGATTCCAGGGACACACCCAGACATTCAAAGGTCCAAGGCAGGGAGAATCTCCTTAACATGCCAGGCACTTTCCTGTCCTCCGCTCTGCGAGGATTCACTTTGCTTGTGGAAAGGTAGGACAGACAGGGCAATGGAGAGTTGGACATCTCTCCCCCTAAGAAAATGCAGAGCATGTTCTGGGGGAAGGGGGGCATCCAGCCCATCTACCCAGGGAGTAGAAGTAGCATCAGCTCCTGCATCTGCTGCTACAGGTAGCCACCATGGGCCACTCCTAGGAAGAAGAGGGCCCAAGAAAATGAAATCCCTCGAGGGAGTCTCCAAACTTGCCCTGGGGAGAACCTTCCCTTCCTGGGGGCAGTGAATCTTGGCTACTCTGCTGGAACCAGCCACCTTGCCCTCAATGTCCAGGATTCTGCTGCTTGGGAGGTCCAAGAGGTATACCTTGGTCCCTTGCAGAGTCAAAGAGTCCAAGCACACCAGAACTGGGAAGAAATCCAAGGCCAGGCAGGCACGAGAGGTGGTGACAGCAATGGCTGTGATGGGAGAAGGCAACAACCCAAATAGAGAGCCAGTCCCAAAGGGCCAAATGAGTAAGCCAGGACCCTCCTCTCTCCTCACTCTTCCCCCTCCCACCTTCCCCAGGACACACTTCTTCACCTGTGCTCCCTCTGTCCATCCCTCAAGGGTTGTCATTGGGAGCCCCTTGGTCAGTGGGTCATTAGGATACCAGATTTGGGTACTTTTTCAAGGGATAATCGTTAAGGTAGCACATTGAGGGTGCTGGGCTTGGTCCTCCACCCTTGACCTGTTCCCAGCCTCACCCATGAGGCTGGGGCTGGAGTGGGAGGAAGGGCTGGCAGCCAAGTTAAGTCAAGGGGACCCTTTAACAGCTTCACAGAGTTTCAATGTTTAGTTGCATCACTCCTGAATCCTGTTTCCTGGCTGCTCCACAAACCTTTGCATGGGGCCTGGATTTCTCAGTGCCACACTGCTGTCCTCAGCTCAGCTCTGCCTGCGGGCCTGGGACTGACTGATGGAGAAAGTGCTAAAGAGATTAACCTTGCAATTCTCTTCCCAAGTCCCTGCTTCAGCCTGGTCCCAAATCACAGGTCCTTACACGCACAGAAAGACATAGACATACAAATGCACTGGTACACACACACACACATCCTTAGTCCAGATTGGTGATAAAACTTTGTTTTAGCTGCCCACTCACTGGGCATGGCCACCTTGTCCGTGGATGCACCATGGAGAACCCAGCAGTGCCAACCTCAACATCACAGACCCCCAGGATCCAGGAAACTCAGAGCCCTTGACTGTGAACCAGAAAGAAGTAATGTCCAGAGGGCCTGGCCCCTCAGGTGAGTGTCCTGGGTTTTGATATGGGGGAAGGGGACCAGGGGTGAGGGCAGAAACCTCTCTCTATGCTGGGGATTCAGCCTTGCTCTTAGGCCACTTCTTCCATGGGAAATAGGGTGTCAACAGCCCTGGCCCTGGCCCCATCATCCTCTGTGTGGAATTTGTTTGGCAGGGTTAATCAGTGGCAGTGCCCCAACAGCTACTCCAGCTGTAGACCTGCAGTATAATAGACTTTTCTGTGAAGTGCTGTTCGCCCACATTGCTCTCCCAGGTGCTGACTGTGGCTGCAGCTCTGGGAGGCTCAAACCCAGAACCTCAGTCATTGGGGACCATCATGGTGAAAATGCTGCCCCTGGGGAACAGGGGAGGCAGGCCCGTAGAGAAAGTTTGGGCTGCCAACCAGTGCAAGGGAAGATTGTCGCCAGCAGATTGAGGTGCTGCCTCACCTTGTGTTAAACCGTGCTTGGGCCTTTCCACTTCACTTGGAGCCTGGGAAGCTGGATTGTGTGTCCTTTCCCTTTCAGGTGAACATAAACCAACTGACCATTCCCCAAGACCAGAAAGGTAACAGCAGCCACCAAGACCCAGGCTGTCCTTGAGTAATACTTCCTCTTGATCCTGAAATGCACTCCGAAACACCATGGTGGAATCTGGATCCAAGATCAAATAACATGTGGAGCCTCCTCCCTTGTCCCCATCCCACATCCCTATGTGGGAACCCACCTTCTTTCCACTGAGGAAGACTTTCCCTTGCCAGTCTAGACATCTGGGTTTGGGATGGAGGGTGCAGGGGAGAGGAGAGGAGGAGGAGAGGGGAGGCGGGTGTATACTAACCATTTATCTTCCTCCTGTGTCTGCTGGCCTAGTGTCTGGTGCTACAGAGAGAAATAGACGACCTTAATGCTCAACTTGGTATGAGGAACCAGGGACAGAGAGCAGCAGGTTCTTAGTGCAGAAGTGGGGTGGGCCTTTGGGGTGGAGTGGGCTGCGGGGGGAAGGGGGCCTCACACAGATCAGCATTCTTGTGGGGAGAACCAAGCAAACCTGCCCCTGGAGCCTGCTGTTCAGCTGGGTGTGAAGATAAGTAGCAAAGTACTGTGTGCACACTTTGGCAGCCAGACAAGTCCTAGAGAACTCTTTTTGATAGTACTTGTAGAGACATCTTGTTGAGCCTTCTCTTTAACTGCTGCTTTGTGTGGCCTCTGAGGTTCTTGTTGGATTGGTTATTTGCTACACAATTTTTGAGTTTGAGAGCTACAGACACATTTTCTTTCCTTTTATGAAATGGCTTCACATTTAACTCAGGAGATGGAGAGCACTTTGCATCGGGGGTGGGGAAGTAGGTTTCAGGTTGCAGGACTAGGTGGTTTCCACAGAGACAGGGGGACAGGCTTCTATATCCCTCTGTCTGGAGTACCTTCTTATGCCTCTCCCTGTTGCAGCCTCCATGCAGTACCTGGATGACAAGGTCCAAATCCTTTGAAGTGAGTGTTACACACTCCATACTCCTTCCCACAGTCCTGGCTGTTGAGCAGGGCTGTGGGCTGGCCTTGGCTTGAGGCTCTTCCTTGACTAGGCAGGTTCATAGGTTGAGCCCGGCATCTTCTTACAGGAGGAGCAGATATTACCTCCAGGGCTAGTGAGTTGTGGCCAAATGTTGCCTCCTGTTCTGCCCCAACCAGGGCATCCTCTCTCCCTTGTTTTTCCCCCTCTCTGCCCCAGTTTCACAGCAGTTTTTGATTAAAGGACTTCTCACGTTCTGTGTTCTGTCCTCTCTCTGGGGGATAGGGGTTGGGAGAGTGGGGTGAGGTCTGGTGGGAAGCCGCTCCATATCACAGCCTTTTCCAGAACAGTACCTTTGAAATCCTGTGGTGGGGACTCTGGGTCAGCCTCTGCTACCATCCAGGCCATCAGACCAGCGGAGAGCTCCTGCTCTGGGTTCTGTGTAGTCTCTTTCTTACCATATTGACATGTCCTCCCTTTCCCCTGAAGGTCCTTTTCTAGTTCTCTAAACACCATCCTCTGGGGTTTGGCGGTTCCCATCCATCACTGCCAATTTGCCTCTGTGTCAGAAGGAACTCATGACCTCCTTACAAGAGCTTCAATATTTCACCCTCCCCTCACTGAACTCACTGTTCATCTTACCCTGACCACTCTGCTTTCCTTTGAGCACCCTCGATCCCTCCCCTGGCTTTCCATTGGTGAATTTGCCTGCACATGTATTTTATCAGGTGGTAACAGGCACAGGTGTGCTCATCTTCCCTCTTCCCAGGCCCTGTCCTCTCAGTGGAGTCCTTACTTCCCCTAACCCCAGCTGATGCCACCTTGCACGCTGGAACCTGCACACTGTCCTCCTGTCCTATTTAGCCCTTATCCCTAGACTCAGGCATAATAATTCCAATTCTTCTTCCTTGGATTCTTTAAAAGGCTTGAGGATGAAGCCTGGACCCAGTGAGCTGGGGAGCAGGAGGGAACACATAGAAATACTAGTCTCTGGGCAGGGGGTCAGGAGAGGCATCTGTTTGGTGCCAACCTGGGTCAGAGTGCACCCTGGCAGCTAGAGATGGATGGTGCCGTCCTTTGTATTTTCACATCCTCCCTGCCCTAGCCAGCTGACCACCCTCACCTCCAGCCTGAGCCTCTCTATACCCTTGAGTGGAAATGGGCCCATCATGCTCTATGGCAAGCATGGTTATTAGGTCTCTATTTTTGCAAGGTCCCTGTCAAATCCTGTTCCACCAGACCCATGACACAGATCTTCCAACAAATGATATTTCCCAGAGTATCCCAGCTCAGTAACCCAGACTACCTCTTTAGGGCACATGAGAATGAGTCTGAATTCCATGTTCAACTTCCCCCTCACTGGAGTTTGGGGAGTACTTCCTTTCCCTCAGCCAGCACCCCAAGACTGTGCCAGCCTGAGACTCAGAAGGACAGATCTGTGTTTGGGTGAAGTAACTTCTGCCTGACACCATTCCTGAAAGACCAGGGTTTTATTACAGAAAAAGGGGTATGATGGTAAGTAACACATTCGAAGTTTATACCTGGGCATCTCTCTGAGTGAATAAAAGTCTTCAGGGATAATGCCCTTGAGGCAGAAAGATGTGATTCAGGGAGTAGAGAGTAAGTAGAGACTGGTCCAGATTCTGTAAGGCACTGAGTGAGCTGAAGCAAGGGTCGGATCCCCATTATTCAAGGGGTGTTGTCACATTCCCCAAATGTCGGAGGGGGATGATGCAGGAGTCATCAAACCTCAGGACAGGGTGTTGGGACTCTCAAAGTGCTGGAGTCTCTGGAAGAGGCTCTGGATCCTACCTTGCCATTCTGTGATATCTTCCAACTGTGGAGGGTGTGGATGAATGAAAATGGGAAGGGTGGCTCTGGAGAGTACCAGGGATACTGCTGCTCATCTTAGAAACAGGAGACCGCCCAAAATGAGTTACCCAAGGCAGGGGCAAGATGGGTGCCATGAGGAAGCAAAGTTAGGAGTGACTGCACCTGGGCAATGGAGTGCACTTTCCCCATATTCTCACATTGACTCCCTTCTGGGGTTTTTGACATGAAGTCAGGTGGACAGACCACGTGTGAGTTGGGATGGTCACAGACCCAGGGTCAGAAAAGAACATTGGTGGAAATTCCTCCTTCCACTCAGATTCCTCCCTGGACAAGATGGTCTTGATCATTTAAAAATACAACTGTGACCCTGACCCTGATTAAGTGGTTATTGCCTGGCAGTGTAAAACATCTTGTGGATGTCCTAGTGAGTAAATTTGGCAGAGCCCTTCTAGCTGAGGTTTTGGACCACCAAGACATGTAGGTAAGCTGTGCCTGGGAAGAAGTCAAGCACCACCTTTGGGCAGAGAGAGACACAAGGCTGTGGTCACCAGGATGAGGAAGTGGAGAAGCTCATGGAAGAGGAGGTGGGAGGATGTGAATACAACCCTTCTTTCGCTTTTTACTAGGCTCCCTTTCGTCCTCTGAGCACAGTTCAGACCAGCTACCTCACTATAAACATATACACCACAGGCCTTGCCTGAGCCCTAAGCCTTCCACTTCCAGTGGGAAATCTGTGGCAGGGCCTGAGGCATAGGTTAAAGAAATACATCTGGGCCCCAGGGGGGTAGGAGGAAGGCCGAAGCCTGGCCTCATTCTGTGCACCTCTGTTGCCTTTCCCCTTCATGCCCCTTCTCCAGCCTGGGAGACAGTGGAAGCTGCCCTGGAGAGCCCTAGGCCCCATCCTGCCTGGTTCTGCTACCTGTACAACTCCTGGGAAGTTGGTCCCTCTCCAACACACCCCCTCCCCACCAGCACCAGCCCCAGGTCTACCTCTCTCTCTGGACTCTTGAGTGAGACTGTCACAAGCAAAGAAGGTAGAGTAGGTGAGCCCTGAAGAGGATGCTGGCGGTGGTGGGCACAGTAATCTTGCTCAAAGATGTCCAAGTCTGACTCACAGTAGTTGGCTTATATGTTCCTTTGCATGATAGCAGTGGACTAAGCTTGCAGATGCAGTAAAGGGTGCTACTCAGCTAACTTAAGGTGGGGAGACTCTTGCTTCCAATAGGCAGACCTGGCTGGGCACTTTGGGGCTGCCAGGTTTGCCATGGGGACTGTCCCTGCATGATCCACGGAGCAGCACTTGAATGACTACAGTGTGCTTGTTGTACCTGTGCTTGTGAAATGTTGATGTCCTGGTAAGTACCACTCAGATGCAGATACTTTTACAAAGAAGATTCACTTTCTTTTAAAAGATTTCTATTTCATAAAATAACCCTTGCAAACATAGAAGAGAAATTACATTGAATTAAATATGAGTTAAACAGACAATACATATACACATTATAGAGTGTTTAAGCCCTCAATCTGACAAATAAGTAGGTAACAATCAACCCATGGCACTATACCCAGGTTACATAAGGTACATTGCACTTTCAGAAGTCACCTATATATCCTTTTCCCTGAAGGAATCCTCATGGATAACTCTACCTAGTGCCTAATTCCATTTTCTTCACATTCTTGAGGAGGCCAAACTATAGGGAGATAAGAAAGATTGGGGGTTACCAGCATCTGGATATTGAGATAAGGGGTTAAACAACAGAAAAGCATGAAGCAATTTTGCAGGTGATGAAAATGCTTTTTGCTTCAAGTGTAGGTGGTTCCATAAGAGAATGTGTTTATACAGGCTCTGAGACCTTGTAAGTAAATTGTATTATTGAGATACAAATAACCATTTTCAACAACACAAGAGATGACTTTACACATGGTCTCACCAAATAGTCGATACTGAAATCAAATTGATTACATTCTTTGTAGCTGAAGATGAAGAATTTGTTTCTAGTCAGAAAAAACAAGACCTGAAGTTGACTGTGGCTCAGATCATCAGATTCTCATAGCAAAATTCAGGCTTAACCTAAAGAAAGTGGTGAAAACCTCTAGACCAGCCTGGTATGACTTAAATCAAATCCACTATGATAATGAGGCAGAAGTAACAAACAGATTCAAGGGATTAGAATTTGTAAACAATGTGTTTGAAGAACTATGGACCAAGGTCCATAATACTGTACAGGAGGCAGTGAACAAGACCATTGCAAAGAAAAATAAAAGCAAGAAGGCAAAGTGGTTATCTGAGGAGGCTAAAGAAAGAAGAGAAGTGAAAAGCAAGAGAGAAAGGGACAGGTATACCCAACTAAACACAGATTTCCAAAGACCAGCATGGAGAGACAAGAAGGCCTTCTTGAATGAATGCTTTGTAAAACTAGAAAAAAAACAGAAGGGGAAAATCTAGAGATCTCTTCAGGAAAATTGGAGATATCAAGGGAACATTTTTCCTAAAGATAGGCAAAAATGGAAGAAGCCTAGTAAATGCTGAAAAAATCAAGGAGAGATGGAAAAAATATGTGGAAGAATTGAACATAAAAAAATCCAAATATACTGGATCACAAAAATTGTGCAGTCAGCCACCCAGAGCCAGCTGTTCTGGAGAGTGAAGTCAAGTGGGCCTTAGGAATCATTGCTTTTAATAAAGCTAGTGGATGCAATGGAATGCCAGTGAAACTATTCAAAACTCTAAAGGATGATGCCATCAAAGTGTTGCATTCAATTTATTAGCAAACCTGGAAGACCTAGCAATGGCCATAGGACTGAAAAAAGTCAATACTCATCCCAATTTCCAAAAAGGATAGTACCAAAGAATGTGCTAACCATTGGACAATTGCACTCATCTACCATGCTAGAAAGGAAATGCTAGGATTCAGCATTATGCAAACCAAGAATGTCCTGATGCCCAATGTGGGTTTAGGAAGGAAGAGGAACCAGAATTCAAATTGCCAACACTTGCTGGATCATAGAGAAACCTAGGGAATTCCAGGAAAACATCTACCTCTGTTTCATCAACTACACCAAAGCCTTTGTCTGTGTGGATCATAATAAACTGTGGAAAGCTCTCAAAGAGATGGGAAAACCAGATCATCTTACCTGTCTCCTGAGAAACCTGTATGTGGGTCAAGAATAAACAGAACACTGTATTGATCAGCTGATTGGTTCAGGACTGAGAATGGAGTATGAGAGTGCTGTCTGTTGTCTCCCTGTTTGTTTAACCGGTACTCTGAGCACATCATGAGAAATGCTGGGCTGGATGATTTACAAGCTGGAATCAAGATCTGGAGGATAAACCTCAACAACCTCAGAAAGGCGGATGATCCACACTAATGGCAGAAAGGGAGGAGAAACTAAAGAACCTCTTGATGAGGGTGAAGGAGGAGAGTGAAAAAGCCGGCTTAAAACTAAACATTTAAAAAAATGATCATGGCATCCCACCCCATTACTTCATGGCAAATAGAGGGTGAAAAAGTGAAAGTGGTGACAGATTTCCTCTTCTTTGGCTCTAAAATCACTGTGGATGGTGACTGCAGCCATGAAATCAGAAGACATTTGCTTCTAGGCAGGAAAGCTATGACAAACCTAGACAGTGTGTTGAAAATCAGAGATATTACTCTGCTGACAAAGTCCATATAGTTAAGGCTATGGCCTTCCCAGTGTTCATGTTGTGAGAGCTGGAGTGTAAGGAAGGCAGAGCACCAAAGAATGGATGCTTTCGAACTGGGGTGCTGCAGAAGGCTCTTGAGAGTCCCTTGGACAGCATAGAGATCAAACCAGTCAGTCTTAAGGGGAATCAATCTTGAATCTTCATTGGGAAGGACTGATACTGAGCTGAAACTCCAAACTTTTGGTCATCTGATGCTAACAGCTGACTCACTGGAAAAGTCCCTGATGGTGGGAAAGACTGAGGGCAGAAGGAGAAGAGGGCATCAGAGAATAGGATGGCTGTATGGCATCACTGATGCAATGGACATGAATTTAGGCAAACTTCAGGAGATGGTGAGGGACAGGGAGGCCTGGCATGCTGAAATCCATTGGGTAGCCAAGAGTCAGACACGACTGGGTGACTGAACAACTACAACAAATCCATATTATTAAACAATGGTAAAAGGAAAAAATCAACTGCAGCAAAAAAAATTGTAGAAAAAAACAAACAAGTGGAGGCTAAGTAATATGTTACTAAACAACCAATGGATCGCTGAAGAAATCAAAGAGTAAATCAAAATATACCTATAGGAAGTGAAAGGCAAAATACAATGATCCAAAACCTATGGGATGTGGCAAAAGCAGTTCTAAGAAGGAATTTTATAACAATAAAATTTTACCTCAGGAAACAAGAAAAATCCCAAATAAACAATCTAACCTTACACCTAAAGCACCGAGAGAAAAAAGAACAAGTAAAAGTTAGCAGAAGTGAAGAAATCAAAGACCAAAGCAGAGACATATGTAGTAGAGAAGAAGAAAGCATTAGACAAGGTCAATGAAACTAAAAGCTGGGTTTTTTGAAAAGATAAGCAAAATCAATAAACCTTTTGCCAGACCCTTCAAGAATAAAAGAAAGAGGATTCAGTTCAATTTAGACATGGAGAAGTAGTTGCAACTGACATAACAGAAATACACAGGATTGTAAGAGAATACAGCAAGCAAGTATCTGCCAATGAAATGGACAACTTATAAGAAGTGGACAAATTATTAGAATGGTACAATTTTACAAATCTGAACAAGGAAGAAATAGAAAATATGAAGAAATCCATCACATTTACTGAAATTGAAATTGTGATTTGAAATTTTCCAGCAAACAGAAATCTAGGCCAGATGATCTCACAGTCAAATTCTATCAGGCATTTACAGAAGAGTCAATACCTTTCCTTCTGAAACTATTCCAAACACTTCCAGGGGAAAGAACACTCCAAAAACTCATCCTATGAGGCTACTGTCACCTTGAAAACAAAAGCAGACAAAGATACCACGAAAAAAGAAAGTTAAAGGGAAATATCATTGATGAACATAGGCACAAAATCCTCAACAAAACAGTAGGAAGCAAAATACAATAATATATTAAAAGGACCATACAACGTGATCAAGTGATGGAACATCCAAGTGATGCAAGAATTTTTCAATATCTGCAAATCCATAGATGTCAATCAATGCAGAGAAATCTTTAGAAAAAAATCAAACATCCATTTATGATAACTCTCTAGGAAGTGGGGATAGAGGGACCCTATCTGAACATAGAAAAGGCCACATTTAACAAACCCACAGATAACATCATAGTCGATGATGGTACAAAGCAGAAAGCATTTCTTATAAAATCAAGAAGTGAAGGATGGCCACTCTCACCACTTTTATTCAATATAGTTGTGGAAGTTATAACCACAGCAATAAGAGAAGAAAAAGAAATAAAAGGAATCCAAGTTGGAGAATAAATAAAGCTGTCATTGCTTTCAGATTGCATGATACTATACACAGAAAATCCTAAAGATGCTGCCAGAAAACTACTAGAGCTCATCAATGAATTCAGTAAGACTGCAGGATACAAAGTGAATGCACAGAAATATCTTGCATTTTTACATAGTAACAACAAAAGATCAGGAAGAGAAATTAAATAGACAATCACATTTACCATCACATCCAAAAGAATAAAATGCCAAGAAATTAAACTAAGGAGACAAAAGAGCTGTACATGTAAATCCCATCCTGGGGAGGGAATCGTGAAGGAGAAGTTTCCAAACACCAGGAATCCCTCTCAATGGCGGGTCTGTGGGGAGTTTTGGAATCTCAGAGGGCAACATAACTGGGAGGAAAAAAAATCCACAGATTATGCACCTAACCGCAACTCCCAGTGGAGAACTAGCACAGACTCCCGGATCCACCAGCAGCAAGCGGGGGCTGAACAAGGAGTTGCGAGCTGCATTGCTTAGGGTAAGGACTGGGCCTGAATGCCCTGGGAACAATCTGAGGGAGCTAATGTGAGATAGCAACCCAAATTGTGGGATAGTCAGAGAAGGGGGAAAAAACACAAAGAGAGAAACCCTTCCCACAAAAAGCTATAAGGCACAACCTGGTCTACTCACAAAACAAAGGACTGAACGAATACCAGAGGAGAGCTAGCTGGCTGCGGACTGGCCCCTTCCTGTGCTGGAGACAAAGAGGCAGGCAGGTGACAGCCAGAGCCGCAGGGCAAGGTGCAATCTCAGCCCCAGAGACACATCCTCCACCAAACTGTGGACAGGCTCCCAATTGATAACCAAGTCTTCCTGGGATCCTGGATGGTTGACATTCACCAGGAGGGTCGCAGTGAGAGATCAGCTCCTCAGAGGAGACACAAAACACACCTGAGACAGTGCTCCTGCTGCGCACCCAGGAAACCGAGGGGCTGGAACCAGGAAGGTGATAAGACACACCACCCACCTGGGAAGAGTGTGCTTACCAAGCACCTGGTTTCCTGAGCTGCTCAGACCTGAGAAGGGCACAAAATGCAGGCCGAACTGAGTCAGTGCCTTTGTGGAGTACCCAAGAACCTGAACCTGAGTGGCTTAGATCTGGGAAGTGTACACAACCTAGGCCCACTTTAGACAGTTCCTCTGAAGAGCAAGCTGGAACCTGAGCAGTATAGACCAGGAAAGCACACACACCGCAAGTGGGGGCAAACCCAGTGTGTCCCAGACACTGCAAGCATGCCCCACACACACCAGTGATATTTGTTTGCAGTGTTCCTCCCTCTCTACAGCACAATTGAACAAGTGAGCCTACATAAGTGACCATCTTTGCCCCCTTGTGTCAGGGTGGAAGTTAGACATGGAAGAGACTTGCAAACAGAGGAAGCCAAAATAAACAAAGAGGGAACTGCTTTGGAAAAGACAGGTGCAACAGATTAAAACCCTGAAGTTACCACTGACTACACTGGGAGGGGCCTATAGACCTTGACAAAAAATATAAGCTGGAACAAGGAACTATCTGAAACTGAACTGACCCCACACTGCCCTGAACAGCTCCAGAGAAATTCCTAGATATATTTTACTATTATCATTTTTTAAATTTTTTTTATTTTTAAGTTCATTATCATTTCCTTAATTTTCATTTTTATAACCTATTATTATCTCTCAAAAGACCCTATTTTTAAAGCAAATTTCATATATATTTTTTATAATTTTTGTGATTTTGTTTTGTTTTTTTAATACTGTATTTTTGAGAGTCTAACCTCTACTCCACATTTTTAATCTTTGCTTCTTTGCTTTTTGGTATTTGTTATCAATTTTGTACCTTTAATAATCAAATCGTCAGTACCCATTTTTACATAGGAATGTGATTACTGGCTTGATTGCCCTCTCTCCCTTTTGATTCTCCCAGGTCACCTCTATCTCTTCCCTCCCCCTTCTCTTCTCTACCCAGCTCTATGAATCTCTTTAGGTGTTCCAGGCTGTGGAGAACACTTAGGGAACTGACTACTGGCTAGATCTGTCTCTCCCCTTTTGATTCACCCTCCACTCCTCCTGGTCACTTCTATCTCCCTTGCCCCTCTTCTTTTCTCCATGTAACTCTGTGAAACTCTCTGGGTGTCCTTCACTGCGGAGAATCTTTTCACCATTAACCTAGATATTTTATCATCAGTGTGGTATGGATGGAGAAGTCTTGAGGCTACTGTAAGAATAAGACTGAAAGCCAGAGGCAGGAGGCTTAAATAAAAAACTTGAGAACACCAGAAAACTCCTGAATCCAGGGAACATTAATCAATAAGAGCTCATCCAAAAGCCTCCATACCTACATCAAAACCAAGTTTCACCAAAGAGCCAACAAGTTTCAGAGCAAGACATACCAAGCTAACTCTCCAACAGTGCAGGAACAAAACCCTAAGCATTAAAATACAGGCAGGCAAAAGTCACACCAAACCCATAGATACCTCAAAATTCACTACTGGACACTTCACTGCACTCTAGAGAGAAGAGATCCAGCTCGACGCACCAGAAAAAAACAACTCAAGCTTCCCTAACCAGGAAACCTCGGCAAGCCACTCATCCAACCCCACCCACAGGGAGGGACCTCCTCCACAATAAAGAAGAACCACAAACTTTCAGCATACAGAAAGGCCACCCCAAACAGCAATCTAAACAAGATGAAAAGGCAGAGAAATATTCAGCAGGTAAAGAAACATGATAAAAGCCCACTAAACCAAATAAAAGAGGAGGAGATAGGGAGTCTACCTGAAAAAGAATTCAGAATAATGATAGTAAAAAAGATCCAAAATCTTGAAAACAAAATGGAGTTACAGATAAATAGTCTGGAGACAAGGATTGAGAAGAATGCAAGAAATGTTTAACAAGGATCTAGAAGAAATAAAAAAAGAATAAATGATGAATAATGCAATAACTGAGATCAAAAACACTTTGGGGAGGGCCAACAGCAGAATAACTGGGGCAGAAGATAGGATAAGTGAGGTGGAAGATAGAATGGTGGAAATAAATGAAGCAGAGGGGAAAAAAGAAAAAAGAATTAAAAGAAATGAGGACAACCTCAGAGACCTCTGGGACAATGTCAAACACCCCAGCATTCAAATTATAGGAGCCCCAGAAGAAGACAAAAAGAAAGGCCATGAGAAAATACCTGAGGAGATAATAGTTGAAAACTTCCCTAAAATGGGGAAGGAAATAGGCAGCCAAGTCCAAGAAACCCAGAGAGTCCCAAACAGGATAAACCCAAGGCAAAACATCCCAAGACACACATTAATCAAATTAACGAAGATCAAACACAAAGAACAAATATTAAAAGCAGCAAGGGAAAACAACAGATAACCAACAAGGGGATTCCCATAAGGATAACAGTTGATCTTTCAATAGAAACTCTTCAGGACAGAAGGGAATGGCAGGACATTCTTAAAGTGATGAAAGAGAAAAACCTACAACCCAGATTACTGAACCCAGTAAGTATCTCATTCAAATATGAAAGACAAATCAAAAGCTTTACAGACAAGCAAAAGTTGAGAGAATTCAGCACCACCAAACCAGCTCTTCAACAAATGCTAAAGGATCTTCTCTAGATAGGAAACACAGAAATAATTTATAAACTCGATCCCAAAACAACAAAGTAAATGGCAATGGGATAATACTTAGCAATAATTACCTTCAATGTAAATGGGCTGAATATCCCCAACCAAAAGACAAAGACTGGCTGAATGGATACAAAAACAAGACCCCTATATATGCTGTCTACAAGAGACCCACCTCAAAACAAGGAACACATACAAGCTTAAAGTGAAGGGCTGGAAAAAGATATTTCATGCAAATGGAGACCAAAAGAAAGCAGGAGTAGCAATACTCATTTTAGATAAAAATAGACTTTAAAACAAAGGCTGTGAAAAGTGACAAAGGAC
>ML660663.1:0-11583 GCA_007570785.1 Antilocapra americana | reverse complement strand
CTATTAAAAAGAATGCATTTGAATCAGTTCTAATGAGGTGGCTGAAAGTGGAGCCTATTATAGAGAGAGGTAACTCAGAAAGAAAAACACCAATACAGTATACTTATATATATATATATATATATATATATATATATGTATATATATATATATATATATGGAATTTAGAAAGATGGCAATCATGACCCTGTATATGAGACAGCAAAAGAGACACAGATGTAAAGAACAGTCTTTCGGACTCTGTGGGAGAAGTAAAGAGTGGGATGATTTGGGAGAATAGCATTGAAACATGTATATTACCATATGTGAGACAGATCACCAGTCAAAATTTGATGCATGAGACAGAGTGCTCAGGGCTGGTGCACTGAGATGACCCTGAGGCAAGGGGTGGGGATGAAGGTGGGTGGGGGGTTCAGGATGGGGAACACATGTACACTCATGGCTGATTCATGTCAATATATGGCAAAAACCACTACAATATTGTAAAGTAGTTAGCCTCCAATTAAAATAAATTAATCATTTTTAAGAAGAGATAACTACTATGGCAGAGACTATTGTATTTACATTACTATTTAATGCAATTTACTATTGTGTTTCCAGTAGTCATGTGTGGATGTGAGAATTGGCCTATATAGAAAGCTGAGCATCAAAGAATTGATGATTTTGATCTGTGGTGTTTGAAAAGACTCTTGAGAGTCCCTTGGACTGCAAGGAGATCCAACCAGTCAATTCTAAAGGAAATCAGTCCTAAATGTTCATTGGAAGGACTGATGCTAAAGCTGAAACTCTAATACTTTGGCCATCTGATTTGAAGAACTGACTCATTGGAAAAGACCCTAATGCTGGGAAAGTTTGAAGGCAAGTGGAGAAGGGGAAGGCAGAGGATGAGATGGTTGGATGCCATCACCAACTCAATGGACATGAGTTTGAGCAAGCTCCAGGAGTTGGTGATGGACAGGGAAGCCTCGTGTTCTACAGTCCATCAGGTTGCAAAGAGTCAGACACGACTGAGTGACTGAACTGAACTGAATGGCAGAGACAGAGAGCGACTACTCTCTGTTGGAGTAAAGGATCAAGATGTCACATATTTCCCATTCTCTTGGCAAGAGAAACACTGCACATGTGGAGAAAGGATCCTTGGGGGTCAAAACGAAGGGGCCCCACTCCATAATATGTGATGCAATGTCTCCATCATTGGTCTCTGGGCTGGCACGCATTTTGGAATAGAGTTGCACATGCATGTTCGGGATGGTCCTAGGGCAGGTCAGGTGTGGGAAAAGAAATAAGATAATTGGCCAAACATAAACAAAGACCCAGAAGGACTGCCTTACATAAATGACTTAACTGCCTCTTTACTGCACTCCTCCTCATTAGGACAGACACACACATCCTTCTCTCCAAGTGTGTATCTTTGCCTTTCTGGCTTAACTAAACAAACTGTTTCTCTGTGTGCTCTCCTACTTGTTTTGCCGTGTCTCTAATAATAAACTCTGTACCTCTTTTTAAGTTTTTGCCTCCTTGAGAAATGAATTTTCCAATGGGGGCAAGAGCCAGGGAAAATCTGCTTCTAGGATTCCTGGTTTTCATTCTGGCTACCCAGGTTCAATTCCTGGGCAGGAACTAAGATCTCACTTTAAACCACACCTCACTGGTGCCTCTCTGAGATCACTTGGATTGGAAGAATCAATATTGTGAGAAGGACTATATTACCCAGTGCAATCTAGAGATGCAATTCAACCCCTATCAAATTACCACTGGTATTTTTCAGGTAGTAGATCAAAAATAAATTGAAGTTTGTAAGGAGACACAAAAGACCATGAATAGCCAAAGCAATCTTGAGAGAGAAAAATGGAGCTGGAGGAATCAGGCTCCCAGACTTCAGACTATACTACAATGCTATAGTCATCAGAACAGTATGGCACTGGCATAAAAACAGAAATATTGATCAATGAAACAGGATAGAAAGCCCAGAAATAAACCCATTCACCTATGATCAATTACTCTATGAAAAAGGAGGTAAGAATATACAAATGAGAAAAGACAGTCTCTGCAATAAGTGACACTGGGAAAATGCTGTACAGAAAAGATTGAAATTAGAATATTCTCTAAAATCATACACAAAATGCATTCAAAATGGATTTAAACCTAATTGTAATGCCAGATACTATAAAACTCTTAGAGGGAAACACATGCAGAACACTCTTCAACATGAATTGCAGCAATATGATTTTGCATCCATCTCCTAGAGGAATGAAAATAAAAACACAAGTGAACAAGTGGGACCTAATTAAACTTAAAAGCTTTTGCACAGCAAAGAAAACTATAAACAAGAAGAAAAGACAACTCTCAGAATGGGAGAATATATTTGCAAGTGACATGACAGACAAGGGATTACTTTCCAACATAAAAACAGTTCATGCAGCTCATTATATATATATATACACACACACACACCCAATCAAAAATGGATGGAAAAACTAAAAAAAAAGATTTCTCCAAGAAGACATACAGATGGCCAAAAACCACATGAAAAGATGCTTAACATCATTAATTATTAGAGAAATGCAAATCAAAACTACAATGAGGTATTGCCTCACACCTATCAGAATGGCCATCATCATAAATCTACAAAAGGTAAATGTGGGAGACAGTGTGGAGAAAAGAGAATCCTCCTTCACTGTTGGTGGGAATGTAAATTGGTACAACCACTACAGAGAGGAGTATGTAGTTTCATTAAAAACTGAAAATAGAACTACCATATGATCCAGCGATCCCATTCCTGGTCATACACCGAGAGAAAACCATAATTCCAAAAGGTGCATGCACCCCAATGTTGATGACAGCACTATTTACAACAGCCAAGACATGGTAGCTACCTAAATATCCATTGTCAGAGGAATGGATAAGGAATATGTGGTAAATATGTACAATGGAATATTACTAAACCATAAAAAGAATGAAATAATGCCATTTGCAGTAACATGGATGAACCCAGTGATTGTCATACTGAAAGTCAAAAAGAAAAAGACAAATGTCCCTTATATGTGGAACCTAAAAAATTGTACAAATGAACTTATTTACAAAACTGAAACAGACTTTGAGAACTTATGCTTACCAAAAGGGAAAGGCAGAGGTAGGGGAGGGATAAATTAGAAGTTTTGAATTAACAGATACACCCTACTATATGTGAAATAGATAATCAACAAGGGGCTTCTGTATAGCACAGGGAACTCTACTCAACATTCTGTAATACCCTTTATGGATAGAGAATCTGAGAAGAAATGGGTATATGTAGATGTATAACTGAATCACTGTGCTGTACACCTGAACCTAACAAAATATTGTAAATCAACTATACTCCAATTAAAAATAAAAATTAAATTAAAAGAAATATTTTTAAAAGTACATTTTGAATAGATATTGACACTACTTATTTTTTTCTAAACACGATTTTTCCCCATAGTCTGATAAGGTTTGTTATCAAACCTTATTCCTGATAAGGAATGTTTTATCACCTTAAATTAAACCAAGTTTGTGTTCTCAACACTCTAGCCCCTGTAACCAAAATGGAGTACACAGAGTGATTGACTATATGAAGCTGTTGTTTCAGTCTTCTAGTGTTAATCAATGCTGCACTGTCCACCGTATTCTTTAAGGTCTTGGGAGTGACTTTCAATCTTACAACCCAGCACTTAACCCGAATAAGCCCAGACATCACTGTTACTCATTGGCAACCCAGACCTCTGACTTGATGATTCAGAGGAACATATTTCAACACATACTTATGTCTCTAGGATGTGACTGGATCAGACACAACACAGCCCTACATGAACAGGTTCTAAGAAACAGTTCACATTCAAGGATGTGGCCATTGAATTCACTCAGGAGGAGTGGGAATGCCTGGACCCTGCTCAGAGGGCCTTGTACAGGGATGTGATGTGGGAGACTTATAGGAACCTGGTCTCTGTGGAGATCTCTCATATACATGTGATCAAGAAATTACAACTAAAAGCAGACACTGATAAAAGTCAAGCATTCAAAAAGGTGAAATTGCCTAGATATGGAAGAAATGAAATGAGACATTGTTACCTCAGAATCATCAAGGAAAATATATATAACTTTGTGTCTCACCAGAAAAATGAGGTAAGAAGTTATAAAGGAATGTCTACAGGCTTCCCTGATGGTTCTGCTGGTAAAGAGTCCACCTGCAATGTGGGAGACCTGGGTTCAGTCCCTGGGTTGGGAAGATCCACTGAAGAAGGGAAGGGCTACCCACTCCAGTATTCTGGGATGGAGAATTCCATGCACAACTCCATGGGGTGGCAAAAAGCTGGACATGACTGAGTGACATTCACTCACTGTATTCCTGGGAAGAATCTATTCATGGCATATTATGTATTTTCCTTTTTCATATCCTGTAAGATTCAGTTTGCTAATATTCTTTATCTGGTTCTTGCTTCTATGCCCTGAGCAGTAAATTTTGATGAAGTCCAGTTTATCAAGCTTTTTGTTTCTATGAATCATGTTTCTGGTTGTGTATCTAAGAAATTATTGCTTAACTCATGCTTACAAAGACTTTTCTCATATGATTTCTTTTAACAGTCTTACAGTTGTAGGTTTTATATTTGAGTCTCTGATTCATTTGGCATCAAATTTTGTGTGTGGTATGAAGTAAAGGTCTACGTTTGTGTTCTTGCATGATGATATCTAGTTGTAATAATACCACATATTGAAAAGACTATCTCTTCCTCATTGAATCGAAAATTATTGACCATAAATATAAAGATTTATTTCTGAACTTTCAATTCTGTTCCAATAATCTGTTCCTATGCTAGTATCACACCAACTTGATTATCTGTATTTTGATAGTAAGTTTTGAAATCAGAAAATGGAAGTCTTCCAGTTTATTCTCCTTTAAGATAGTTTTGGATGTTCTGATTTTCTTTTTGCATTTCCATATGAATTTTTGGATCAGCCTGTGAGTTTCTACAAAGAAAGCCTGTTAGGCTTTCAATACAGATTACATTGACTCTATATATCAATTTGGGGAGAATACTGAGACATGCAATGTCTTTCTATTTACTTAGATCATCTTTAATTTCCCTCAGCAAACAACAATTTGTGTTTCTCAATGCTTAAGTATTACATTTGGTTTATTAAATATATGCATAAGCATTTCATTCTTTTCAATGTTATTGTAACTAGAATTAAATGTTTCTTACATATTTGGATCAAACTACCATACAATTGCACTCATCTCACACACTAGTAAAGTAATGCTCAACATTCTCCAAGCCACACTTCAGCAATATGTGAACCGTGAACTTCCAGATGCTCAAGCTGGTTTTAGAAAAGGCAGAGGAACCAGAGATCAAATTGCCAATATCTGCTGGATTATCAAAAAAGCAAAAGAGTTCCAGAAAAAATCTACTTCTGCTTTATTGACTATGCCAAAGCCTTTGACTGTTTGGATCACAATAAACTGTGGAAAATTCTGAAAGAGATGGGAATACCAGACCATCTGACCTGTCTCTTGAGAAACCTGTATGCAGGTCAGGAAGCACCAGTTAGAAGTGAAGATGGAACAACAGACTAGTTCCAAGTAGGAAAAGGAGTACGTCAAGGCTGTATATTGTCACCCTGCTTATTTAACTTGTATGCAGAGTACGTCATGAGAAATGCTGGACTGGAAGAAGCACAAGCTGGAATCAAGATTTCCAGGAGAAACATCAATAATCTCAGATATGCAGATGATACCACCCTTATGGCAGAAAGTGAAGAGGAACTAAAAAGCCTCTTGATGAAAGTGAAAGAGGAGAGTGAAAAAGGTGGCTTAAGGCTCAATATTAAGAAAACTAAGATCATGGCATCTGGTCCCATCACTTCATGGCAAATAGATAGGGAAACAGTGGAAACAGTTATTTTGGGTGGCTCCAAAATCACTGTAGATGGTGATTGCAGCCCTGAAATCAAAAGATGCTTACTCCTTGGAAGGAAGGTTATGGCCGACCTAGATAGCGTATTGAAAAGCAGAGACATTACTTTACCAACAAAGGTCCATCTAGTCAAGGCTATGGTTTTTCCAATAGTCACATATGGATGTGAGATTTGAACAGTGAAAAAGGCTGAGCGCCGAAGAATTGATGCTTTTGAACTTTGATGCTGGAGAAGACTCTTGTAAGTCCCTTGGACTGCAATCAGTCCATCCTAAAGGAGATCAGTCCTGAGTGTTCATTGGAAGGACTGATGTTGAAGCTGAAACTCCAGTACTTTGGCCACCTCATGCGAAGAGTTAACTCACTCGAAAAGACCCTGATGCTGGGAAGGATTGGGGGCAGGAGAAGGGGATGACAGAGGATGACAGAGGATGATTGTGGACTCAATGGACATGGGTTTGGGTGGGCTCTGCAAGTTGGTGATGGACAGGGAGGCCTGGCATGCTGCAATTCATGGGGTCACAAAGAGTTGGACACAACTGAGTGACTGAACTGAAGTGATATAAAAACATATGTGTCAGTCGGGTCCAACTCTCTGCCCATGGAATTCTCCAGGCAAGAATGCTGTAATGGGTTGCCATTCCCTTTTTCAAGGGATCTTCCTGACCCAGGGATCGAACTTGGGTCTCCTACATTGCAGGCAGATTCTTTTCCATCTGAGCCACCAGGAAAGCCCTGTATATAGCAATAAGAATTATTTTATGTATTAATCTTTTATTCTGCAAGCTGTTGAACCTGTTTATTAGTTCTACCATTAGACCCATTCTTGTGGATTCCTTAGGATTTTCTGCATGATATCAAGTCATCTGAGAATTTAAAAAATTATTCTTTTCTTTCCTGTCTGGATGACTTTTAGTCCTTCTTCCCTCTTTGAACTGGCTCAAAATTACAGTGCAATGATGATTAAAAGTAGTGAGCATGTCTTTGTTGCTAACCTTTAGGGAAAAATATGCTGTCTTTCACCACCAAATATGATGTTAGCTGTAGACTTTTCATAGATATTCTTTATCATGTGGAAGAAGTTTCTTTCTATTCCTAGTTTTTGTTGTTTTCACCATAAGAGTTGGTCAGATTTTTTTCAAACGCTGTTTATGTGTTGGTTAATATGATCAAGTTTCTTCTTTTAATATAGTATGTTATATAAATTGATTTTTAGATGTTAAACAAACTTTGAATTTCTAGAATTAATCCCACTTGGTTATGATTATAATCCTTTTTATATGTTTTTGAATTCAGTTTGTTAATATTTTCTTGAGGATTATTTCATCTTTATTCATGAGAAAGGTTGATATGCAATATTCTTTATTTTTTATGACTTTGTGTGTCTACAACATCAGGGTAATTGTGCTAATCTTAGCCAATCATTAGCGACACTATCGGCTAGAAATACCTGGAGGCAGTCACCTGGACTCCAAGGCAAGCCCCCACAGATATTTCCCCTTTCAGAATCAATGTCTGGCTACAGTCCACATGGACACAAAGAGTCAGACACGATTGAACAACTGAGCACACAACAACTGGTTGACTAGAATTCATGGTTCTTATAATTGTAAAATGCTCTTCAGCATTAACCATCAGAAAACTTGAAAGGCCAAAGTTTATTACTCACAAGCCGTGGAGGGTATGTGGCATGCTTAGGACCACACAGAAAGGTGGTGAGTGGAGAAAGAGAGCTGGGACCTGGGGTTATGTTTTTATCGGAGTCAAGAATAAGGGACCTAGTGTTTCTCAGATTTACTCTTTATTAATGAATTTAAAACATAAGAATAGGAATTAAAGCACAAGAAAGGAAGAACAAGCAGCCAAAAGTTCAGAAGTTCAGTTATCCAAGTCAAATGAAGATTTCTAAAACAAAAAAAAAAACAAGGGAAACTTCAGGGGTATGATAACCTGGCTCTTTACCTAGTCATCTAACTGACAATTTTTTGTTGCTGTTGTTTTTGATAAAGCTATCTTTCAAGTGGTGCATCAGCAATCAAAAGCTTAATGTCAGGCAATTGCACTACAATATAAAAAACTGTCACAAGCACACATTACAATAATATTGTCCTATTAGAGCTCATCTGAAAGTATCCATTCCTCCTCTATTTTCTGGAAGGGTTTTTCAGTTCAGTTGCTCAGTCATGTCCAACTCTTTACAACCCCATGGACTGCAGCAGGGCAGTCTTACCTGTCCATCACCAACTCCTGGAGCTTGCTCAAACTCATGTCCATCGAGTTGGTGATGCTATCCAACCATCTTATCCTCTGCTGTCAGAAGAGTTTTTGGATTGTTGCTATTATTTTCACCTGAAATGTTTGATGTTTAACAGTGATGTCATCTGATGACAGGAGCATCATTGTGGGAAGATTTTTAATGATTAATTTGACTTATTTTCTATCTTTTATTCAGTCTATTTTGAAGTCACATTTTTCTACACAATTTTTCATTGCATGCATGTCTGATTTGTTGGCACAAATATTTCATATTTATAATTCTGAAAAAACACATATACTTAATGGTGATGTCTCTCTTTTCAGTCCTGACTTTAATTCCTTAGGAATCTCTTTTTTTCTTGGTCAATCTGCCTAAGGTTTGTGATTTGCTATCTTATTAAAACACCAACTTTTGGTTTCATTGTGTTGTCCAAAATATTAATCAATAGTCAAAGTAAGAAAGAAATAAAGAATTTAATTGAGCCAACCTAAAGGATTATAACTTGGCAGACAGTGTTTCAGAAAATTCTGAGGACTGTACCATCCATTTGAGGCAAAACAGTTATATAAGTTTTTGAGACAAACTAGCATACTGATAGCTTACATAGTCCTAAGTATGAGAAGAGTGGGTATTAATGACCTATTACAGGACTGAGAAAGGAAAGCATTCTTCTTGGAGATTACTTTGATTGTGCCAAGAGGAATTCCTTTTGTTGAGTGTGTAGGCATTTCTGTATCTTCTAAGGGGATCTAGCCAATGTATAATATGGATGCACAAATCACACTAAAGTGGAGGGTGAAGTGGGTCAAATGCGCAGAGAAATTTTATGTTTAAGTTTTTTGTCCTAACTTGAAAATAATTTTATTTCATCAGTTGTCCTTCTGATCATTAACCTTTCAATAGAAAGCATCAAGTATTTGGTCCCTTGATTCTAGGGTGGTTTTTTACCTGCACGGGGTCCATCCTTTCCCTCCTTCCTGAATCCTAACACCTGGAATCCTTCTTTCATTTTAGGAAGTGTTAAAGAATTATCCTGCACTGCATGAGATGTGGGTTCTATCTCTGAGTTAGGAAGATCCCATGGAATATGAGATGGCAACCCACTTCAGTATTCTTGCTGGGAAAATCTCATAGACATAGGAGCCTGGTGGGCTACAGTCCATGGGATCTCAGAAAGGCAGACATGACTTAGTGAATAAACCAACACCACCAATAGTAAGATAACTGGCAGACAATAAATGTCAATTCCAAGTTGTCCAATAGGACCTACCCCAATGTTACCTTCTGTATGTGTTGTACATGTGAATTATTTTAAAGAGAACTACAGATGTAATAAACAGTTTCAAGTTTTTTGTTGTTGTTCCTAGTTGTTGTTTAGTCTCTAAGTCATGTCCAACACTTTGAGACACTATGAACTAAGGGCACCAGCCTTTTCTGTCCATGGGATTTTCCAGGCAAGAATACCAGAGTGTGTCACCTTTCCTTCTCCAGGATATCTTCCAGACCCAGGAACTGAACCCAAGTATCCTGCATTGGCAGGCTATTTATTTACCACCAAGTCAACAGGGAAGTACTACAAGTTGTTTAGATATCTTTATCTTACTAGGAACAGGTGATACACAGTGCAAAAACCAAGACACTATCACTTTATAAGATACACAGACTGTAATCAAAGTTGTCAGTAGGATAAACAATATCATTAGTAAAGATTTAAACCAAACCATTTCCCTAGCATTTCCCTTAAACTGGGAAGAGGATCATTCAGAGTGGAAATTTTACTTCTAATATATATCATAAAGGAGGGCTGCATTAGAAGACTCATCAGATATAAAAATACAGCATTCACTATGTATTATAGTATAAGGTCCCCCTTGGGAAGCTGTTAGAATATTGAGGGCCATGCATTCTGCAGGACTGCTTTTCTCATCATGGAAATTTCTGAATTGAGCAAACTAGTGGCTTGGTTACTATCATTAAAGGCTTCCTGGGTGAATTTTGTTAAAGCTTCTATATGAGTAGTGATATCTTCTATTCCAGCTGAAGGAATAAGTATCGTGGCCAAATAATCATGCCATTGGAAAACTGATTGAACCTAGCATGCCCGCATGAAGGCAGACTGACAGCAGCTGCTTTCAGGGTACCTGTAGGCAACATTGAGCCTGAAGGAAACCTACTGTACACCTTCCTAACCAACCCGGGGAGATCCAAAGCCAAAACTTTGTTCCATGCACCTACTGGATCCAGTTAGGAACTCTCCAATATATTTCCCAGCCAGTGAAAAACACACTTCAGAACCTGAAACATACATACACCCAAAGGCTATCAAATATTAGGTGGGATTCATTTGGGGTTTTAATAAATTTACAAACATGTATCCAACACCAACATCCTGCAACTTGCAGTATGAAGTCAAGAAGATGCTTTCAAAATCTATGATAATGGCCTGATGCATTCTTTTGGACTACAACACTTGTATCTACTGGATGCTACACCATGTTACATTGATCCTTTTGCTTACTGATGAGAATTTGAGAGTGTTCTCAGTTTTTCCCATCACCAACACTATTGTGCATGTGTTTTTGTACACTAGAAGTACCAACATGTCTCCAGAAGATGTATCAGGCAGCGGATTTCCCAGAACAGAGAAAAAATAGCTTAATTTTTTTTCAAGACTTAAGAACTTTGGCTCAAAGCAATGACTCTGTAGTCATATTGCTTGGTTTCACTTCTGCCACTGATCTGCACTGGCGAAATGCCCTGGGCCTGTGACTGAACCTCTCAGAACCTGTTTCCTCACCTTTAAGATGCTGGTAATCATTGTTACTATAGTCCAAGGAGTGTCACAAGGAAGCATTATTATTTATGTACAGAACTTAGAAGAGTGCCAGGCACAGGGTCCCTGCTGTATAAGTTGATTTCATAGGTTTTGCCAAATTACCTCCCAAATGGATCTTTGTCCAAGACGGTGGTGCACACTGTCACAGGGGTTTGTCTCTAACCTCTCCCATTCTTGGGATGGTTTAGCTCTTGGAAGCTTGTCATCCTAGAGTGTGAAATCTATTCATGGTTTTAGTTTACATCTCCAGGATCAGCAGTGGTGAGCATCTTTGTGGGTGTAGCTGGACACTGAGACTCTCTCTTCTTTATATTGCCTCAGAGTGGGGAAATAGCTGAGGGAGTGAGGTCAACCCCAGTCTGTCCACCAAATCTGCTTGCCAAGAACGTTTGATGGAAGCAAATGAGGCAGATTGCTTACAGAACAAAAATAGGATCCCTTTGCCCTCTGGCCACATATGGAGAAGTACGCCAACCACTGATCACTGACTGTGGGATTCCTCTGCCCATTCTCTCATTGGGTCGTAAGGCTTGTGGTGGAAGGGAGGCTGGCAA
>SRVM01004743.1:0-15571 GCA_007570785.1 Antilocapra americana | reverse complement strand
CTTCTCCGTCAGCTAGATTTCTGAAGAAATTTGCTATTTCTCACTGTGACAGCTTGTCTCTGGAATTATTGTTCTGTTGTATGGTGAGCAGTATGAACTTAGTCTCTGCAGTAAAATTTACACTTTTGTGCATTCCCACAGATTCTGTGTCTCTTATCTGCATCGTTTGGAATTCCAAACTGTATCCTCCCAACTGAGCCAATGACACCAAAACAAATTTGCTTTCTAATCAAAATGCTTTCATAAAAATGGATTCTACAATTTTTATAGGCATCTAAGTGTCACTGTAAATAATTCAGTTACAGAAAATAGCAACTTTAGGTATTTAGGTGTGATACTGGGTAATGTCTTAAGTTATATACACTAAGTATGGAGTTTTTCAAAAATAATTAAAAATAAAAATACCATAAAATCCGGAAATTCCACTTATGGGTATTTTTTCAAAGCATGTATTAAGAGATGAATGGATAAGATGTGGTATGTATCGATTATTACTCAGGCATAAAGAAAAAGGAAATCTTGCCATTTGGGACAACATGGATGAACCTAGAGCGTATTATGCTAAGGAAAATAAGTCAGAGTGACAAATACAACATGGAGTCCCTTGTATGTGGAAACCAGAAATCAAAATCAATGAACCAAACTACAAACAGAAATGCAGTCATCAATACAGAGAACAAAAAAGTGGTTACCAGAGATGAGTGGGTTGTGGTGATGAGAGAATTAGGTGAGACAGTTTGACTTACAAACTTCCCTTATAAAATAAATGAGTTTGAGGGACAAAATGTACATCATAAGAATATAGACAATGAGAACAGCTCTTGGGGCAGCTGGAATAAAAGAGGAGAAGTATAAGGGAATAAAAACTAGAATTTTAAGAGGCTTTTCAGAGAGAGATTCTCTGTGTTAGAAGAAAAGAGAGAAACACATTTAAGTTACACAAGATCAATGATGAATCCTAAAATTTTTATCCCTAAAGCAGACTGAGTTTCAAAAATTCCTGACATTCAAATCATGAAAGAGCTAGGATAATACTGATCTCCTATGACTAGTGGACTGAGCAGATGTGAGAAAAGAGAATCCTTAAAGACAGTGACGTAAGGACAGATGTATGAACTAAATTTGCAGTTCCTTTCTCAAGGAAGACTGAGTTGTATGAAAAGGGGAGTGATCCTGGTGGCAGATGCTAGGGTGACTGGCTCACGACAATTCATTAAGTTCTACCTTTGCTGAGGGTGCGATTCTATACATGTGCGTTTTTACAAAAAAAATTAAAATAACAAGTAGATTTAAACAATTTAATGAAAAAACTTACATATAAATATGGAATATATAGATACTTATGGCACATGTAGATAAAACTACAGACAAAACTAATACAATATCTATACAGCCGAACAACTGAAGCTGTACTAAATGAGGGCCCTCAGGAGAGGCAGTGAGGCCTCCCCTGGTCTGGTCCAGATGAGGCTCCTGGTGCTGTGGGGGCTCCATCCGCTTTGGGATCCAGGATGATGTCCAGGTCCAGGTCTTTAAGGATTCAGAGCAGGGCCTGCAAGAGCAACACAGGTGATGGAGCCCCTGGGAGGTGCAGAGTCAGACAGAGGAGGGCTCCCTGGGGAGGGAGTGCAGGACCCAGAAGACCTCCCAGGATCTAGACTTGGCTTTGGGGCTCAGATGTGCAGGGTTTGGGTCTGTTTGCTGCTCTTTGCTGAGAGTGTTGTCTGTTAGTGGGAAGTCTTTAGAAATGTCCCACAGGAGCAAGTACACCTGGGCATCTGGCCAGCAAACCTCAACTGATGGGTACCCTGGACAGTGAGACTCAGGCGGAGGAACAGGGGACTCTGAGATCCAGGACTGGAAGCTTGCCCCCCCCTCTAGGCCCTGGCAGGAGCAGGGGTCAGATGGCACAGGGGGTAGGAGAACCTGCCCACCCAGCCCTCCCTCAGTACAGCTGCTCCTGAGACCTGAGCGCTGCAAATGGACAGACACCTGGGGTCTCTGTTTTCCTTAACAATCATTTCTAACCCCCAGCCAGTCTCTCCGGAGGTTTATGATTTTAAACTGTTATTATGTTGTTATAATAAAAAGGTACATTTTATTTTATTAGCATATTACAACATTAAAATTTGAGAGAAGACACTGCTTTTTAAACTGTAATAAAACAAGATATGTTGTTAAGGACAGCATTGGAAAAAAAGGAAGATGAGTAACATACATCCTGCCCCTCATCCCAAGTGTGCTGCTCAGTCACTTCAGTAATATTTGTGTCTGTGCACCCTACAGATTATAGCCCACCAGGTTCCTCAGTCACCGGGATTCTCAGGCAAGAATACTGGAGCAGCTTGCCATTTCCTTCTCCAGTCTATCTTTCCTACCCAGAAGTTGAACCCACCCTCTTGTGACTCCTGCATTGACAAGTTGGTTCCTTACCACTAGCCCCACCAGCCCAGGAGCACACTGCACTGAACTCTTTCTGGTGTTTCTTCAGTTGGACACACACACAGAAGAATCTACAGAACCTCTACCTTCAGGTTGAGAGATGCTGCCCTGAGGTGACCCAGGACTCCAGAGTTCCAGATCCTGAGGGACCCCAGACTCGGGCACCCCCCATGCTGGCTGGCACCCTCAGGACCAGGGAGCACCACAGGGAGGCAGAGCTGCCAGGTGAATCCCCTGCACAAGTTCTGGGCACCTGTGTCTCCTTCACTCTGTTCCCAGAGCCCAGGACTGGAGTGGGCAGGGCCATCCCAACCTCTCTCTGCAGCTGGTGATGAACTAGGGGTGCCCCTTGCTGCCTTGAGGGGGTTTGGAGGGCAGAGCTGGGTCCTGCAAAGGGAGATGAGGAAGCCCCACCAGGGGTGGTCTTCAAAGAGAACATGCTGGAAAACCAGCTCCTGGACTCCTGCACACGGTGGCCCCACAGTGCCTCCAGCCTCCCTGCAAATGTAAGAGCTGCCAGAGGGGCCAGCCCAGCAACCTCGGGGCATCTGGGGACGGGACTTGTGCCCTGGGGAGACGTGCCCAGGACATCCTCCGCTCGTCTGCATGGACTGTTACCACCCTCTTGGTCCACTTTTGCGGTCACACTCAGCAGCAGACCCCAGGGTTTTTGCTGCTGCTTCTGAAGCACCAGAAAGTGAGCTGAGGACATGATGGAGACATGGGCCCTCGTCTGCCTCACCTCTTCACTCCAGATCCCACGTTCACTTGCTCTTCCTGGCTTTTTTTATCGTCATCATTGACATCTCCAAAAGTATTCTCCAGGAAAACACTCAGGGTGTTTTCTGATATCTGGAAGGAAGAGATCCATCAGGCTGGCCCCAGGGCAGCAAAGCAGCCATCTGGGGTAACTCAGGGCAGTGCAGCCTTCGTGGGGACCCTCAGCTGGTGGGTCCAGACCTGCTGACTCCCGCTTCAACTCCTGCTCAGGCCACTCATGGTGACAAAGCCAGGTTCAAGGGTAAAGACATGATGCCAGGAGCCAGGGCTATGCTAGGAAAATGGGGGAAGAGAGCTGCCGACAGATTTCACAGATTTTATATAAGCTTCCAGGACCCTAAGTGCCTACAAGAGACCAGTTCCTCCAGAAGGTTAATCAAAAGAAACTGGAAAGAAGACATAGCGAAGGGTTACAAGGAAGAGTCTATGGATCAGAGAAAGAGAACATTTTTGAAGGATATCAAAGAAGAAATAAATGACCTCAGTATTCTTTGTATCCTTCTCGGAGTCTTCATTATCTGTCATGGAATCTTCTGGCTTTGCCAGGCAGCCATCATGTGGAGAGGCTGTGGGAAAGCAAAGGGGAGATTTAGAGTCAGGATGTGACCGGAGGACCCTGGTGCTCCTCACAGCCTGGCGTTGGGACCCCTGGAGTCTTTGTCTCTGGGGAACTCCCAGGGCCTCGATGTTTCACCTCTTCAGTGAAAACGTGGGTCTGTGACCTGCAGCTTCCTGTTGCCACCTCGACTTGTCTACATGTGACCAGGAATGAGGCTATGTCAACCTGCTCCTACTCCAGGCGGTCAATGTCTCCACACATCTCTGCCCATGACCTTGCTTTACTCCTTCTCCCGCTGCTTCCCTTCTACTTCCTTCCTCATTTCTCTCCTCTAGTCACTGTTCCTTTCCTTCCTCCTTGAACCTCCACCAACCCTAGAGGTTACAATGTGGGCACATTGGAAGAAGGACCATGGGTGTATGGCCCTGAGCTCCAGGAGACCGAGCCCAGGCAGGGACCCCAGAGCCTGTGTGCTGTGACTCATCCACCCCGGGAGAGACCTCTACATGAGGAATTAACAGTGAGGACAAAGAAGAAAGGAAGCCACAAGTACTGACAGTGCAGGAAGAGAGTGCACGTCTCACACACTATCTCACATGCACTACAAGGACGTGGTCTCCAGTGTCAAGTGACAAGGAGAGTTTTGGGTCCACTAGGATATGGCCATTATAGTTCAACATGCAGTAGAAAACAGAGTCTACAGTGCACGGTACCCCAGATGTGCTGACCAGAGACTTGGCTTCCATATTAGTCAGTGACAGAAGCAGGAGAGAGCAGCTCTTAGGGGAAAAATAATTTTGAAGAGTAAAGCAAGAAGAGGTGATTATGAACAGAGCACAAAGCAAGTCCAGGACACAATTTCTCTATCATATCATTAAAATATGAAAAGAGTAAGTCAGAGCTCTACACACATTTCCGTTTCCCCAGTTTCATGTTCTCCTTACTTAGCCTCCAAGCAGAGAATTTATCCCTAAAGTTCCAGGAATCCTCTCCCATCAGATCCATTCTCAATGTTGTTTCCTACCGGTGTCCCTTCCTCATCACTGCATCAAATGGTCTCCACGGTGTCTTCCATAGCAACACAGCCATGAGCAACAGGTGACTAGAGTGAGCGACCCACCCACTTCTGTTCCACTTGAGGTTCTGCTGGCTCTCACAGCATCACCTTGACCTTTCCCCCAGGGTCCTGAGGAGACACCCCACTGTGGATAGCAGATGGCAGTCATCTATGCTCTGTGCAGGCAGAGCCCTTCAACAAGACACTGATCTCAGCTGCAAACCTCTTAAAGACAGAGATGAGTCAATTTTCAACTTCTCACTTCCACAGGTCCAGTAGAGCTCTCACGTTTACTAACCAATCTGAAATTCCAAGTGTTTTTGACACATTTAAAACATGCCTCTAAGCAGTTATAACAGTCTCATCTGGCCAGTGGCTACCATACTATAACACACAACAACCACTATATAAGTTTACACATGAGCATGTGCTTAGTCACTGAGTCATATTCAACAATCTGTGACCCCATGGGCTGTAGCCCTCCAGGCCCCTCTGTCATGGATTTCTCCAGGCAAGAACACTGGAGTGGGTAGTCACTTCCTTCTTCAGGGGATTTTCCTGACCCAAGGGTCAAACTCAGGTCTCCTGCATTGCACGTGAACTCTTTACTGTCTTAGTCACCCAGAAAGATTGAATGAATCTTAAGATCAACACCACTTATTTGACCACTTCTAATAGGTTATGGGGAACAGTTTTTGGAATACCAGGGCACCTCTGTACAAGGGAGGATATAGGCCTTCCCACGTGGGTCACTGGTAAAAAATCTGCCTGCCAATGGAGGAGACATGGGTTGGATCCCTGGGTTGGG
Source organism: Antilocapra americana (assembly GCA_007570785.1). Classification (NCBI taxonomy): domain Eukaryota; kingdom Metazoa; phylum Chordata; class Mammalia; order Artiodactyla; family Antilocapridae; genus Antilocapra; species Antilocapra americana. The sequence continues at coordinate 9,925 of SRVM01004743.1, read as the reverse complement.
AAGAGGATTTGGAGGAGGATATGGCAATCCCCTTTAATATTCTTCCCTGGAGAATACATGGACAGAGGAGCCTGGTGGCTATGGGTTATGGGTCCATGGGATCTTACAGGGTCAGACAAAACTGAATGACTGAGCATGCAAGAATATATATAGGATGTTACCACCCCTCTGTTATCATCCCTTTCCTGGTTATTTCCTCTGCATTTTCTGGCCATTTCAAGATGGTTGTTTGCGGACATATTAACAAAGACAAGACCTCTGCCCCTTGAAGCTATTTAACCTGAGGGGCTAAGAGAGGGATGTGGCCCTCTCCTGGTTTCCATGGTAACCAATGCAACCAATGAGCCAAACTGCTGTTCATTCCCGCTGTAACTGGTAGACCTGTCCCCCCGAGTGAAGATGCTGCAGCTGCTGTCTTCTGCCTGTCCCCTGCTATCCACAGTGGGTGTCGCTCCAGGACCCTGTTACTTCAGACATGGAGATCATCCCATCTGTTAAACCTTTGATATCTTTGTCAACTCTGGGATCTTTCTTTGCTCTGAAGTCCAGGTAAATACAGGGCTTGCAGTCCTGTGAATTGTAGCACAACATCTTCAAAAGTGTTTGGCTGGCCTGATTTGATGATTCATTTTCAGGTATTTCCCGGACTCATGCATACATCCCAGTACTTATGAGCATTTGGGACACTGAAAGAACAATGTCAACACCCAGATCTTAGAGGAATTCCCAGCAGGTGTTCCACTTGAGGGGACAGGTATGGACACAGGGTGCCCGTGCTGAACGTCATCAGAGAAGAGGTGAGGAAGGAGAGAGGGACACTGCATCTCCTCACGGTCCCATCCCTCCACCACTGACTCTGAGATCAGGGAGGGAGGGACACAGGGCCTTCAGAGAGAGACAACCAGCACACTGAGCGAGTGACACAAGGCCGAAGGAATTGAAATAACATTCCATGCTCATAGACTGGAGACTTAGTACTGTGGGTATTTCTACACTATTCAAAGCTAAGTAAAGATGCATTGCAACACCAATGAAAACAGTAATGTCATTTGCATACAAATAGAAAAATCTAAAAATATATATGAAACCACTAATGACTCCGAATAGACAAAAAAATCTTGAGAACAAAGGTCAAATTTCTTATCTCCTGATTTCAAAATACACTGCAAAGATACAGGAATCAAAGCTGTATGATATTGACATAGAAACAGATGCATGGTCCTAACGATCAGAATAAAGAGCCCCAAGTAAACTCAAGGATACAAGGTCAAATGAAAATCACGAAGATTCTAAGAACACAAAATAGGGAAAGGGTAGTCTCTTCAACAGTCAGTGGGATGAAAAGATAACTTACAGAAAAGTTACAAATCATATATCAGACAAGATGCTTATATTCAAAATATTTATGCAAATACCACAACTCAAAAGCAAAACAAATTAAAAAAATAAAAGGTGAATAAATGAGTTGAGGAGTGTGCATAGATGGTGATCAAATCCATTTGGATCTTTGATGTGGAGGAAGTAGTGGGTTTTAAGGGGAGCAGTCACCCCAGATCCTGCTGCTCTGAGTCTCTGACCTAGGTCTGGTCAGTTCCAGGAGATCAGGTCAGCAGGGCTTCATGAGCAAATGTATACGGAAAGCCAGCGGCCCCTTCACAGTCTCTAGAATCCATGGCCATGCTGGTCTCTAGGGGGACGTGGACTGCTCTCACGAGGGAGCACCTTCGGCACAGCATCCTTTGGTGGGGGGTGCTGAGATAAGCTCCAGGAGGCTCAGCCCAGGCAGGGACGCCAGGGTACGTGAGCTCTGACTCATCCAGGCCTGAGAGCACCCTTTACACGAGGAATAAACAGTGAGGACACATGTAAGGGGACACCAAACATCCTGAAAACGCACAGGGAGAGAGTTCATGTCTCACCCACCACCTGACACTCAGGACCTAGGTCTCCAGCGTCAAGCGACCATGAGACTTTTGTGCCCACTAGGATATGGCCATCATTGGAGAATTTAAACACGAAACCAAAGTCCCTTGTGCATAATACCCTGCAGGTACTAACCAGAAACCAAGCACTCATATTGGGCAGTAAAAGGACAAGGAAAGAGTAGTCTTGTGAGAAAGGACATTTCTAAATGGAAAAGCAAGAAGGGATGACTGGAAAAGCACAAAATACCTCGTGGAAAAGCACAATATAGCACATGGTCACATAGCTCTATTATATCATTAAAATGTGAAAAGAACAAATCACAATTCCACACAAATTTCCTTCTTATTCCTCAGTTTATATTCAACACCCTTCATCGCCAAAGAAGGAGGTGTAACCTGTGGGGTCCAGGGACCCTCTCCCTCTAAATCCCACCTGAGAGTTGTTCCCTACCTGAGTTGTCTTCCACGTCACTGCTGCTAATACTCTCCAGAAAGCAGTCTGTAGAAAGACAAACATGAGCGATAATACAGTTTACAAGCTGACCCAACCAGGCTTCCTACTCAACTTGGCTCCCACAGCATCTCCCTGGTCTCCCCTCGAGATCCACAGACCTCCCCTGTGCTTTGGTGGAGTCATAGCCCTTCAACATGTGTTGATCACAGTTGCAAATTTTCACATGAGAGATACTGAGAGAATCAGCTTTTAAACTTACACCTCACACACCCAATATAGCTCTTACCTTCAAGGTTATGAAGCTGAAATTCCAACACATATGGACACACTTGAAATATGGCTAGTGTGACCAAGCAATTGTGTCATTTTTGTGAAATTTTTAATACAGCAAGTTAATTGTTATTCCAAATATGTTAATTATAGATATACCTTGTCCATCTGATGGGAAGAGCTGACTCATTTAAAAAGACCTTGATGCTGGGAAAGACTGAAGGTGGGAGGAGAAGGGGACAACAGAGGATGAGCTGGTTGGATGGCCTCACCGACTCAATACCGTGAGTTTGAGGAAACTCTGGAAGTTGGTGAAGGACAGGGAGGCCTGACATGCTATAGTCCATGGGGTTTCAAAGAGTCAGACGCAACTGAACTGAACGGTGATTTTATTTTTACTATAACAAGCTAATTATTATTTGAAATATGTTAGTTACAGATAGGCAGATCTAACTACTGGCTATTATATTGGAAATTTCAATACTAAGAGCCCCAAAGACAAGGAAAAGCAACCAATTTGCCTGCTCTGGTTTTTCTCTATTGCAGATGATTTGATGGCCTGATAAGATCATTCACATGTAGGTATACCTGGGGCTCTTGAACCCAAGCCAGCCATTGGGACAGTGCTTGCGGACACTCCAATAGTAAGGTGAACACTCAGATTCAAATGAAATTCCCAGAAGGGGGCTCACTTGAAGGCAGAGATGAAGGGCATAGTCCAGTGCTCCTCTACTACAAGTAACTAGAGAGTAGGTATGGAGGGGAGGGAGGACATTCACTCTCTTCTTGAGCCCAGCTTTCCCATCCCTGAGTCTAGAGAACCCAAGCAAGACAGTGGAAAAGACTCATTAGCAAGTGAAAGATTTGTGCACTGAAAACCATGGAACACTGCTGAAAGAAAGAAAAGTAATTGGAATGACAGAATCACTGCAGATGGTAACTGCAGCCATGAAATTAAAAGACACTTACTCCTTGAAAGAAAAGTTATGACCAAGCTAGACAGCATACTAAAAAGCAGAGACATTACTTTGCCAACAAAGGTCTGTCTAGTCCAGGCTATTGTTTCTCCGGTGGTCATGTATGGATGTGAGAGTTGGACTATAAAGAAAGCTGAGCACTGAAGAATCAATGCTTTTGAACTATGGTGTTGGAGAAGACTCTTGAGAGTCCCTTGGACTGTAAGGAGATCTAACCAGTCCATCCTAAAGGAGATGAGTCCATCCCAAAGGAGATTAGGAGGAAGGAAATGAAAACAGAGCAGTGGCTTTTTAGCAAAGAAGAACTTAATCAAAAAGAAATAGTCAATCTAAAAAAAGGAAAATTCTAAAATATGTGTACTGTTCAATGAAAGAGACCCATAACTCCTCCTGCTTAATTTGCTGCTGCTGCTGCTAAGTCGCTTCAGTCGTGTCCGAGTCTTTGCGACCCCACAGACGGCAGCCCCCCAGGCTCCTCCATCCACGGCATTTTCCAGGCAAGAGTACTGGAGTGGGGTGCCATTGCTTTCTCCACCTGCTTAATTTGAGCTCCTGCTAAATTGCCACTGTCTCTTGATTTTTCCCAGGTCACTCTTCCTCCAGGATCCACAGTTGCTGCTACTCTACTCAGTGTGTTTTCTATGAGACTTTGTACTTGATTAAAAGCAAACTTTGTTGGAGGACTGAATTCAATCTTGGGAACAGTATGCTATTCTATTAATTCACTAATCACTTGTCTTCAAGAAAAGCAAATATACAAGGTCTGATAATACTGAATTCCTACCATTTATAAACAGCCACTATGAATAATATCATAATTTTCTATCAACATTTGTTTTCTATACAGTGTGTGCATGTCCACGAGTTAGCTCTTGTCCATCCTCACAGGCAGCATATGTTTAGTGGGATAGTTGATTATAGAAAGCACAGTTCCTCCACCAGGCCTTCTTGGGGAGCTAGAGGGACACAGAATAGCTGTCTGGATACTGGGGAGGCTGCTCACCAACCACTCAACATTTTCTTTTGGTGACATGGGGTACAGTGTATGCATGAGGGAGGTTAGTAAATATGGATCAAGTTACTGTTGAGTAACCCTCTTTGCTGGAGGACAGCAAAGGAGAGGAGCAGAAAGAAATTAAACAGAGATTCCCCACTTTAACATCTGATAACCTAACCAATACGGGAAAAAAGACACATTAAAATGCATACCAGCTTCAGTGACAGAGACCCATAACTCTCCTGCCTGTTTCAGGCATCCGCTAAATCGCCTGTCTTCTGGATTTCTTCCTAGAACATTGCCTCCCTAAGATCCACAGGTGCAGCTATTGACCTGACCAAGTTTCCTCTGAGACTTTGGTCTTGATTAAAAGCAAGCTTTGTTAGAGGACTGAATTCAATCCTACCTTGCCAATTAGCTAGTATCAATCATGCGATATTCTTTCCTAGCCTTCATATTCCAAACAATGCTTGCATGTCCAGTGAGTCAGTGGCTGTCCAGACTCACAGCAATCAAACATGTAGTAGGAGAATTCATTGTGGAAAGGAAGAATGGGGTGAATGCTGACTGTCTATGACCCAGCTGTGCAGGAGATTTACAACAGCAGTCATGGTCAGTAGTGTAACTATCAAGTTCCACTGTAAGATCTATTTGATACCTTCCCTTGAGTGTGTGCTGCAAGGTTTAATCAACGTAAGGCTTATGGTAATGTCACCCAGTACAATGAAATATTTCCCTGACCATAATCTGTTCTTGTCCTTGTTTAAGCAAAGACTATAGCACCAACAGATATGACCTGCATTGTCTACAGAAGGCAACACAACCATCAGACTCTGTGAGATGACCAGGAGCATGCAATCCTGAAATGTCTTTCACACTAATAACATTCCCAAGTTAGCTGTTAATCCATCTATGGCTGCCCTGAGTTCCATGACCACTGAGCCCACCTTATAATGATGGGCGTGTTCTGGACCTCTAGAGATGTTAATACCTCCAGGCATGGACATAGATGCAGGGACCCCCTTGCTCATTCACTAGGAATTCAAGGAGGGGTGATAAGTGCAGGTCAGGCGTCCAGAGAACACACACTGGGAACACCCCTAGGTTCTCAGTTTGGCTTTTCCACTGAAGAGGTTAAGAGCTTAGGCCATTTTTCTCAGCACCATTTCCATTTGGGGAGGGTGAATATTAACCCAACTTGAGGAATGACTCAGTTGAGGAAAGAATCAGGTAATGTACAGTCAGTTGCTGTGGTGATGAGAATTGTTTAGACAGTTCCCATTTGACTTGTGCTGTGTAAGAGGGAAACATCTCCTGAGGAAACACACACACACAGAGTTTCAAAATCACACCACATGGGCCCACACATGGGCCTCAAAGCTGATTCACACAAACCCACAATATCTAAATGATATAGTTTTTTTCCACAGATCATAGAACGCAGACATTGGTCTTTCCTGGGAAATCAGTCTCTTCTCTGCACCCCCAGCCCTCAGCCCCTGTAGGAATCCAGCATCAGGGCGACTCTCCAACCAGAGCTGGCAAGAGAACCCCATCATCATCAGCTAGATTGTTCCTCAGCTGAGGGATGATCCCTGAATACGTACCGTGTTCAGAGACTACTCCACATGCCTGTGACTAGAGAAAAGAAAACAGTGTGAGGATATTAGGATCTTGTATTCTCTGGAGTAAGCTTTCTGTTCTCTGATTTTGGACCTCAGAAACCAAAACTTTTTAAGTCAATAGCCAAAACAAACAAACAAATAAAAAACAGAGAGGACCAATGTTGAAATATCGGGACTCTTTCACGTAAGATTTCTCAGTTTAAATTTGACCAACAATTACAAAACTATTATTCAAGTAGGAAAAATTTCTACTGAGGAAGATACCTACAGCGGTAACTGACGCTATCTTTATCAAATGTTCTTTTGAATCAGTTCTGTCCGGATAAAATATTTATCTGCAATATATCACCACCCAAGGAATTACATATATCAGGGATAATATACATAGATAGATTACAATAACAATATTCGTTTGAAAAAAAATAAGTGAAGCAACACTCTTGTCTCTGATACAGACAGGTAAGCATACCTGCAGCGTATTTAGACATTGTTCCTCCGCCAAGGCAGGCTGGCATTTCATGGCCAAGTTGATTTCAGGAGCTAGAGGGACACAGAAGAGCGATCAGGACACAGGTGAGGCTGCTGACCAATCTCTCAGTGCTTTCAGTTTGCTTTTGTCTCATGGGGATGTGGAGTGCAGTTAGTAACTATGGTGTGAGCTGCTGTTGAATCATCCTCTTTGTGCAAGGAAGGAGAGCAAAGGAGAGGAGCAGGAAATGAATGAAATGGAGCTTATGTCTTTTATCTAGTGATGACTTAACCGATGAGGAAAAAAGAAACACTAAAATGTATGCTAGTTTTCAATGACAGAGGCCCAACCCTCCTGCCTGGTTAGAGCTTCTGCTAAATCTCCCCCGACTTCTACATTTCTTCCTAGATCACTGCCTCCCCAGGACCCACAGTTACACTATTGTTCTTCCTAAGTATTCTGTGAGACTTTGTTCTTCATTAAAAGCAAACTCTGTTACAGGACTGTATTCCATCATTCCTTTCCAAAATGCTATTACCAATCACATGGTGGTGTTGTTGTTTTCTAATTTTCATTCTCCAAACAAAATTTGCATGTCCCCTGAGTCAGTGGCTGTTCGCACTCACAGAGGCCTCACTTTCCTGGTACAGTTCATTATGGAGAGAAACCATGAAGTGAGTACTGACTGTCTCTGACCCAGCTGTGCAGGAGATTTACAACAGAAGTCATGGGCACTAGGCGAACTGTCAGATTCCACCGTGAGATCTACTGGACACCTTCCCGTGAGTGTGTGCTACCAAGTTTAATAAACGTAAGGCTTATGGAAAAATCAGCCAGTACAATAAACTATCTCCTCGACTATCATCTGCTTTTGTTCTTGTTTAAGCAATGACAGGAGCACCGACAGATATGACCTACATTGTCTACACAAGGCCACACAACCCTCAGAATCTGTGAGCTGACCAGAAGGATGTGAGTCCCAACTGCCTCTCACACTAATGAATGTGCCCAAGTTGGCTGTTAAGCCAACTATGGTTGTCCTGGGTTCGTTGACCACTGAGCCCATCGTATAATGACAGGCAGGATCTGCACCTCTGGAGCTTCTAGTACCTGCAGGTGTAAACATAGACACAGGGACCCTGTTGGTAAACGACTGAGGATGCCACTGGGACCACTCCTAGGTTCTAGGTTTGGCTTTTCCACTGAGGAGGTCAAGAACTTGGGCCATGTGTCTCATCACCATCTCCATCTGAGGAAAATGGATATTAACCCAACTGGAGGACTGGCCGAGTTGAGCAAAGAATCAGCTAATGTATAGCCAGTGTGCAGTGTGATGAGAAGGGTTCAGAATGTTCACAGTTGACTTGGGCTGTCTAACAGGGAAACATGTCCTGAGGAACCACACACACACACAGAGATTCAGAATCACACGACATGGGCACATACTTGAGCCCCCAAACCTGATTCACACCAACCCACAGCCTCCAAATAATGGAGCTGTTTCTAGAAACCGTAAAACACAGACCTTGTTCTTTCCTGGGAGATCAGTCTCTTCTCTGCACCCCCAGCCCTCAACCCCTGTAAGAATCCAGCATCAGGGCGACTCTCCAACCAGAGCCAGCAATAGCGTCACGCCTTCAGAACAAGATGGTTCCTCAGCAGAGGGATGATCCCGGAATACTTACCTTGTGCGTAGATGGCTGCGTATGCCTGTGACTGGAGAGAAGAGAACAGTGAGAGTAGATCAACATCTTGTATTCTCTGTAGTACATCCTCTGTGATCTGATTTCTGTCCTCAGATAACTAAAACTATTCAGTCAATGGCCCACTAAGAAAACAGAGGGGTGACCTGTTGGAAAGGTTAGACTTCTTCATGTAACATCTTCCAGTTTTAATTTGACCAAATGACAAAATTATTTTTCGAGAAGGAAATATTTCTGTTGAACAAATTAGCTGGTTCTGTGATGCAGTAACCGAAAGTGTCTTTTTTCAATGCCCTTTTAAGTAAGATCTGTGTTGATAATACATCTATCCTCAATATTTCAGCATCCAGAGAATTGCATACACCAGTGATAATGTACATTGTCAAATTACTATAACCATATCCAGCTGAATAAACAATAACGAAGTTAAGCAACAGTCATGTCTCAGCTTACCTTCAGGGGCCGCAGAGACTGTTCTTCATTGCAGGCCTCTCTCAGTTCCTCAGTCAGGTCCTTCGGGGTATCTGAAGGGTCACAGAGTAGCTATCAGGACACTGTTAGCTACCGTTCACCAATAACTCGGCAGTGTTTTGTTAAAATGGGGACATGCGGCACAGTGTATGCGTAAGTGAGCCTAGTCATTTTGGACTGAGCTGCTGCTAAATAATCCTCTTTCCTGGATGAAGGAGAGGAAATGAGAGGAGCAGGAAGAAAAATGAAACAGAGCTTCTGCATTTAACTAATGATAACCTAACCAAAGGGGAGAAAGGAAACATGAAAATGCATGCCAGTTTTCAGTGACAGAGACCCATGACCCTCCTGCCTGGTTAGAGCTTCTGCTAAAGTGCTCCTGTCTTCTGGATTTCTGGATTTCTTCATTTCTTCCTAGAGCACTGCCTCCCCAGGATCCACAGTTCCACTATTGTTCTTATCAAGTTTTCTAGGAGACTTTGTTCTTCATTAAGAGTAATCTCTGTTAGACGACTGATTCCCATCTTAACTTTCAAAATAGCTATAATCAGTCATGCGAAACTTTTTTCAGTCTTCATTTTCAAAACCATTTTTGCATGTCCACTGACTCAGTGGTGGTCCACACTCACAGAAAGAATTCTTACACCTTTGGGACAGCTCATTGTGGAGAGAAACCCTGAGGGGAATGCTGACTGTCTCTAACCCAGCCGTGCAGGGGATTTCAATAAAAGTCATGGTCACTAGGCGAACTATAAAATTCCACTGTGAGATTTTTTGACACTTTCCCTTGAGTGTGTGCTCCAGGGTTTAATCAGTGTAAGGCTTATGGTAACGTCACCCAGTACAATAAAATATCTCCCTGATTATAATTTGCTTTTGTCCATGTTTAAGCAATGACTGAGGGACCCACAGACATGATCCATATTGTCTACACAAGGGCACACAACCCTCAGAATCTGTGAGTTGACCAGGATGCCGTGCGTCCCAAGGTGCCTTTCACCCTAATGACTGTGCCAAAGTTGGCGTTAATCCAC
>SRVM01004741.1:0-15581 GCA_007570785.1 Antilocapra americana | reverse complement strand
CTTCTCCGTCAGCTAGATTTCTGAAGAAATTTGCTATTTCTCACTGTAACAGCTTGTCTCTGGAATTATTGTTCTGTTGTATGGTGAGCAGTATGAACTTAGTCTCTGCAGTGAAATTTACACTTTTGTGCATTCCCACAGATTCTGTGTCTCTTATCTGCATCGTTTGGAATTCCAAACTGTATCCTCCCAACTGAGCCAATGACACCAAAACAAATTTGCTTTCTAATCAAAATGCTTTCATAAAAATGGATTCTACAATTTTTATAGGCATCTAAGTGTCACTGTAAATAATTCAGTTACAGAAAATAGCAACTTTAGGTATTTAGGTGCGATACTGGGTAATGTCTTAAGTTATATACACTAAGTATGGAGTTTTTCAAAAATAATTAGAAATAAAATACCATAAGATCCGGAAATTCCACTTATGGGTATTTTTTCAAAGCATGTATTAAGAGATGAATGGATAAGATGTGGTATGTATCGATTATTACTCAGGCATAAAGAAAAAGGAAATCTTGCCATTTGGGACAACATGGATGAACCTAGAGTGTATTATGCTAAGGAAAATAAGTCAGAGTGACAAATACAACATGGAGTCCCTTGTATGTGGAAACCAGAAATCAAAATCAATGAACCAAACTACAAACAGAAATGCAGTCATCAATACAGAGAACAAAAAAGTGGTTACCAGAGATGAGTGGGTTGTGGTGATGAGAGAATTAGGTGAGACAGTTTGACTTACAAACTTCCTTTATAAAATAAATGAGTTTGAGGGACAAAATGTACATCATAAGAATATAGACAATGAGAACAGCTCTTGGGGCAGCTGGAATAAAAGAGGAGAAGTATAAGGGAATAAAAACTAGAATTTTAAGAGGCTTTTCAGAGAGAGATTCTCTGTGTTAGAAGAAAAGAGAGAAACATATTTAAGTTACACAAGATCAATGATGAATCCTAAAATTTTTATCCCTAAAGCAGACTGAGTTTCAAAAATTCCTGACATTCAAATCATGAAAGAGCTAGGATAATATTGATCTCCTATGACTAGTGGACTGAGCAGATGTGAGAAAAGAGAATCCTTAAAGACAGTGACGTAAGGACAGATGTATGAACTAAATTTGCAGTTCCTTTCTCAAGGAAGACTGAGTTGTATGAAAAGGGGAGTGATCCTGGTGGCAGATGCTAGGGTGACTGGCTCATGACAATTCATTAAGTTCTACCTTTGCTGAGGGTGCGATTCTATACATGTGCGTTTTTACAAAAAAAATTAAAATAACAAGTAGATTTAAACAATTTAATGAAAAAACTTACATATAAATATGGAATATATAGATACATATGGCACATGTAGATAAAACTACAGACAAAACTAATACAATATCTATACAGCCGAACAACTGAAGCTGTACTAAATGAGGGCCCTCAGGAGAGGCAGTGAGGCCTCCCCTGGTCTGGTCCAGATGAGGCTCCTGGTGCTGTGGGGGCTCCATCCCCTTTGGGATCCAGGATGATGTCCAGGTCCAGGTCTTCAAGGATTCAGAGCAGGGCCTGCAAGAGCAACACAGGTGATGGAGCCCCTGGGAGGTGCAGAGTCAGACAGAGGAGGGCTCCCTGGGGAGGGAGTGCAGGACCCAGAAGACCTCCCAGGATCTAGACTTGGCTTTGGGGCTCAGATGTGCAGGGTTTGGGTCTGTTTGCTGCTCTTTGCTGAGAGTGTTGTCTGTTAGTGGGAAGTCTTTAGAAATGTCCCACAGGAGCAAGTACACCTGGGCATCTGGCCAGCAAACCTCAACTGATGGGTACCCTGGACAGTGAGACTCAGGCGGAGGAACAGGGGACTCTGAGATCCAGGACTGGAAGCTTGCCCCACCCCCATCTAGGCCCTGGCAGGAGCAGGGGTCAGATGGCACAGGGGGTAGGAGAACCTGCCCACCCAGCCCTCCCTCAGTACAGCTGCTCCTGAGACCTGAGCGCTGCAAATGGACAGACACCTGGGGTCTCTGTTTTCCTTAACAATCATTTCTAACCCCCAGCCAGTCTCTCCGGAGGTTTATGATTTTAAACTGTTATTATGTTGTTATAATAAAAAGGTATATTTTATTTTATTAGCATATTACAACATTAAAATTTGAGAGAAGACACTGCTTTTTAAACTGTAATAAAACAAGATATGTTGTTAAGGACAGCATTGGAAAAAAAGGAAGATGAGTAACATACATCCTGCCCCTCATCCCAAGTGTGCTGCTCAGTCACTTCAGTAATATTTGTGTCTGTGCACCCTACAGATTATAGCCCACCAGGTTCCTCAGTCACCGGGATTCTCAGGCAAGAATACTGGAGCAGCTTGCCATTTCCTTCTCCAGTCTATCTTTCCTACCCAGAAGTTGAACCCACCCTCTTGTGACTCCTGCATTGACAAGTTGGTTCCTTACCACTAGCCCCACCATCCCAGGAGCACACTGCACTGAACTCTTTCTGGTGTTTCTTCAGTTGGACACACACACAGAAGAATCTACAGAACCTCTAACTTGAGGTTGAGAGATGCTGCCCTGAGGTGACCCAGGACTCCAGAGTTCCAGATCCTGAGGGACCCCAGACTCGGGCACCCCCCATGCTGGCTGGCACCCTCAGGACCAGGGAGCACCACAGGGAGGCAGAGCTGCCAGGTGAATCCCCTGCACAAGTTCTGGGCACCTGTGTCTCCTTCACTCTGTTCCCAGAGCCCAGGACTGGAGTGGGCAGGGCCGTCCCAACCTCTCTCTGCAGCTGGTGATGAACTAGGGGTGCCCCTTGCTGCCTTTAGGGGGTTTGGAGGGCAGAGCTGGGTCCTGCAAAGGGAGATGAGGAAGCCCCACCGGGGGTGGTCTTCAAAGAGAACATGCTGGAAAAGCAGCTCCTGGACTCCTGCACACGGTGGCCCCACAGTGCCTCCAGCCTCCCTGCAAATGTAAGAGCTGCCAGAGGGGCCAGCCCAGCAACCTCGGGGCATCTGGGGACAGGACTTGTGCCCTGGGGAGACGTGCCCAGGACATCCTCCGCTTGTCTGCATGGACTGTTACCACCCTCTTGGTCCACTTTTGTGGTCACACTCAGCAGCAGACCCCAGGGTTTTTGCTGCTGCTTCTGAAGCACCAGAAAGTGAGCTGAGGACATGATGGAGACATGGGCCCTCGTCTGCCTCACCTCTTCACTCCAGATCCCACATTCACTTGCTCTTCCTGGCTTTTTTTATCGTCATCATTGACATCTCCAAAAGTATTCTCCAGGAAAACACTCAGGGTGTTTTCTGATATCTGGAAGGAAGAGATCCATCAGGCTGGCCCCAGGGCAGCAAAGCAGCCATCTGGGGTAACTCAGGGCAGTGCAGCCTTCGTGGGGACCCTCAGCTGGTGGGTCCAGACCTGCCGACTCCCGCTTCAACTCCTGCTCAGGCCACTCATGGTGACAAAGCCAGGTTCAAGGGTAAAGACATGATGCCAGGAGCCAGGGCTATGCTAGGAAAATGGGGGAAGAGAGCTGCCGACAGATTTCACAGATTTTATATAAGCTTCCAGGACCCTAAGCGCCTACAAGAGACCAGTTCCTCCAGAAGGTTAATCAAAAGAAACTGGAAAGAAGACATAGCGAAGGGTTACAAGGAAGAGTCTATGGATCAGAGAAAGAGAACATTTTTGAAGGATATGAAAGAAGAAATAAATGACCTCAGTATTCTTTGTATCCTTCTCGGAGTCTTCATTATCTGTCATGGAATCTTCTGGCTTTGCCAGGCAGCCATCATGTGGAGAGGCTGTGGGAAAGCAAAGGGGAGATTTAGAGTCAAGATGTGACCGGAGGACCCTGGTGCTCCTCACAGCCTGGCGTTGGGACCCCTGGAGTCTTTGTCTCTGGGGAACTCCCAGGGCCTCGATGTTTCACCTCTTCAGTGAAAAAGTGGGTCTGTGACCTGCAGCTTCCTGTTGCCACCTCGACTTGTCTACATGTGACCAGGAATGAGGCCATGTCAACCTGCTCCTACTCCAGGCGGTCAATGTCTCCACACATCTCTGCCCATGACCTTGCTTTACTCCTTCTCCCGCTGCTTCCCTTCTACTTCCTTCCTCATTTCTCTCCTCTAGTCACTGTTCCTTTCCTTCCTCCTTGAACCTCCACCAACCCTAGAGGTTACAATGTGGGCACATTGGAAGAAGGACCATGGGTGTATGGCCCTGAGCTCCAGGAGACCGAGCCCAGGCAGGGACCCCGGAGCCTGTGTGCTGTGACTCATCCACCCCGGGAGAGACCTCTACATGAGGAATTAACAGTGAGGACAAAGAAGAAAGGAAGCCACAAGTACTGACAGTGCAGGAAGAGAGTGCACGTCTCACACACTATCTCACATGCACTACAAGGACGTGGTCTCCAGTGTCAAGTGACAAGGAGAGTTTTGTGTCCACTAGGATATGGCCATCATAGTTCAACATGCAGTAGAAAACAGAGTCTACAGTGCATAGTACCCCAGATGTGCTGACCAGAGACTTGGCTTCTATATTAGTCAGTGACAGAAGCAGGAGAGAGCAGCTCTTAGGGGAAAAATAATTTTGAAGAGTAAAGCCCCTCTTCTTAGAGGTGATTATGAACAGAGCACAAAGCAAGTCCAGGACACAATTTCTCTATCATATCATTAAAATATGAAAAGAGTAAGTCAGAGCTCTACACACATTTCCGTTTCCCCAGTTTCATGTTCTCCTTACTTAGCCTCCAAGCAGAGAATTTATCCCTAAAGTTCCAGGAATCCTCTCCCATCAGATCCATTCTCAATGTTGTTTCCTACCGGTGTCCCTTCCTCATCACTGCATCAAAAGGTCTCCACGGTGCCTTCCATAGCAACACAGCCATGAGCAACAGGTGATTAGAGTGAGCGACCCACCCACTTCTGTTCCACTTGATGTTCTGCTGGCTCTCACAGCATCACCTTGACCTTTCCCCCAGGGTCCTGAGGAGACACCCCCCTGTGGATAGCAGATGGCAGTCATCTATGCTCTGTGCAGGCAGAGCCCTTCAACAAGACACTGATCTCAGCTGCAAACCTCTTAAAGACAGAGATGAGTCAATTTTCAACTTCTCACTTCCACAGGTCCAGTAGAGCTCTCACGTTTACTAACCAATCTGAAATTCCAAGTGTTTTTGACACATTTAAAACATGCCTCTAAGCAGTTATAACAGTCTCATCTGGCCAGTGGCTACCATACTATAACACACAACAACCACTATATAAGTTTACACACGAGCGTGTGCTTAGTCACTGAGTCATATTCAACAATTTGTGACCCCATGGACTGTAGCCCTCCAGGCCCCTCTGTCATGGATTTATCCAGGCAAGAACACTGGAGTGGGTAGTCACTTCCTTCTTCAGGGGATTTTCCGGACCCAAGGGTCAAACTCAGGTCTCCTGCATTGCACGTGAACTCTTTACTGTCTTAGTCACCCAGAAAGATTGAATGAATCTTAAGATCAACACCACTTATTTGACCACTTCTAATAGGTTATGGGGAACAGTTTTTGGAATACCAGGGCACCTCTGTACAAGGGAGGATATAGGCCTTCCCACGTGGGTCACTGGTAAAAAATCTGCCTGCCAATGGAGGAGACATGGGTTGGATCCCTGGGTTGGGAAGAGGATTTGGAGGAGGATATGGCAATCCCCTTTAATATTCTTCCCTGGAGAATACATGGACAGAGGAGCCTGGTGGCTATGGGTTATGGGTCCATGGGATCTTACAGGGTCAGACAAAACTGAATGACTGAGCATGCAAGAATGTATATAGGATGTTACCACCCCTCTGTTATCATCCCTTTCCTGGTTATTTCCTCTGCATTTTCTGGCCATTTCAAGATGGTTGTTTGCGGACATATTAACAAAGACAAGACCTCTGCCCCTTGAAGCTATTTAACCTGAGGGGCTAAGAGAGGGATGTGGCCCTCTCCTGGTTTCCATGGTAACCAATGCAACCAATGAGCCAAACTGCTGTTCATTCCCGCTGTAACTGGTAGACCTGTCCCCCCAGTGAAGATGCTGCAGCTGCTGTCTTCTGCCTGTCCCCTGCTATCCACAGTGGGTGTCGCTCCAGGACCCTGTTACTTCAGACATGGAGATCATCCCATCTGTTAAACCTTTGATATCTTTGTCAACTCTGGGATCTTTCTTTGCTCTGAAGTCCAGGTAAATACAGGGCTTGCCGTCCTGTGAATTGTAGCACAACATCTTCAAAAGTGTTTGGCTGGCCTGATTTGATGATTCATTTTCAGGTATTTCCCGGACTCATGCATACATCCCAGTACTTATGAGCATTTGGGACACTGAAAGAACAATGTCAACACCCAGATCTTAGAGGAATTCCCAGCAGGTGTTCCACTTGAGGGGACAGGTATGGACACAGGGTGCCCGTGCTGAACGTCATCAGAGAAGAGGTGAGGAAGGAGAGAGGGACACTGCATCTCCTCACGGTCCCATCCCTCCACCACTGACTCTGAGATCAGGGAGGGAGGGACACAGGGCCTTCAGAGAGAGACAACCAGCACACTGAGCGAGTGACACAAGGCCGAAGGAATTGAAATAACATTCCATGCTCATAGACTGGAGACTTAGTACTGTGGGTATTTCTACACTATTCAAAGCTAAGTAAAGATGCATTGCAACACCAATGAAAACAGTAATGTCATTTGCATACAAATAGAAAAATCTAAAAATATATATGGAACCACTAATGACTCCGAATAGACAAAAAAATCTTGAGAACAAAGGTCAAATTTCTTATCTCCTGATTTCAAAATACACTGCAAAGATACAGGAATCAAAGCTGTATGATATTGACATACAAACAGATGCATGGTCCTAACGATCAGAATAAAGAGCCCCAAGTAAACTCAAGGATACAAGGTCAAATGAAAATCACGAAGATTCTAAGAACACAAAATAGGGAAAGGGTAGTCTCTTCAACAGTCAGTGGGATGAAAAGATAACTTACAGAAAAGTTACAAATCATATATCAGACAAGATGCTTATATTCAAAATATATATGCAAATACCACAACTCAAAAGCAAAACAAATTAAAAAAATAAAAGGTGAATAAATGAGTTGAGGAGTGTGCATAGATGGTGATCAAATCCATTTGGATCTTTGATGTGGAGGAAGTAGTGGGTTTTAAGGGGAGCAGTCACCCCAGATCCTGCTGCTCTGAGTCTCTGACCTAGGTCTGGTCAGTTCCAGGAGATCAGGTCAGCAGGGCTTCATGAGCAAATGTATACGGAAAGCCAGCGGCCCCTTCACAGTCTCTAGAATCCATGGCCATGCTGGTCTCTAGGGGGACGTGGACTGCTCTCACGAGGGAGCACCTTCGGCACAGCATCCTTTGGTGGGGGGTGCTGAGATAAGCTCCAGGAGGCTCAGCCCAGGCAGGGACGCCAGGGTACGTGAGCTCTGACTCATCCAGGCCTGAGAGCACCCTTTACACGAGGAATAAACAGTGAGGACACATGTAAGGGGACACCAAACATCCTGAAAACGCACAGGGAGAGAGTTCATGTCTCACCCACCACCTGACACTCAAGACCTAGGTCTCCAGTGTCAAGCGACCATGAGACTTTTGTGCCCACTAGGATATGGCCATCATTGGAGAATTTAAACATGAAACCAAAGTCCCTTGTGCATAATACCCTGCAGGTACTAACCAGAAACCAAGCACTCATATTGGGCAGTAAAAGGACAAGGAAAGAGTAGTCTTGTGAGAAAGGACATTTCTAAATGGAAAAGCAAGAAGGGATGACTGGAAAAGCACAAAATACCTCATGGAAAAGCACAATATAGCACATGGTCACATAGCTCTATTATATCATTAAAATATGAAAAGAACAAATCACAATTCCACACAAATTTCCTTCTTATTCCTCAGTTTATATTCAACACCCTTCATCGCCAAAGAAGGAGGTGTAACCCGTGGGGTCCAGGGACCCTCTCCCTCTAAATCCCACCTGAGAGTTGTTCCCTACCTGAGTTGTCTTCCACGTCACTGCTGCTAATACTCTCCAGAAAGCAGTCTGTAGAAAGACAAACATGAGCGATAATACAGTTTACAAGCTGACCCAACCAGGCTTCCTACTCAACTTGGCTCCCACAGCATCTCCCTGGTCTCCCCTCGAGATCCACAGACCTCCCCTGTGCTTTGGTGGAGTCACAGCCCTTCAACATGCGTTGATCACAGTTGCAAATTTTCACATGAGAGATACTGAGAGAATCAGCTTTTAAACTTACACTCCACACACCCAATATAGCTCTTACCTTCAAGGTTATGAAGCTGAAATTCCAACACATATGGACACACTTGAAATATGGCTAGTGTGACCAAGCAATTGTGTCATTTTTGTGAAATTTTTAATACAGCAAGTTAATTGTTATTCCAAATATGTTAATTATAGATATACCTTGTCCATCTGATGGGAAGAGCTGACTCATTTAAAAAGACCTTGATGCTGGGAAAGACTGAAGGTGGGAGGAGAAGGGGACAACAGAGGATGAGCTGGTTGGATGGCCTCACCGACTCAATACCGTGAGTTTGAGTAAACTCTGGAAGTTGGTGAAGGACAGGGAGGCCTGACATGCTACAGTCCATGGGGTTTCAAAGAGTCAGACGCAACTGAACTGAACGGTGATTTTATTTTTACTATAACAAGCTAATTATTATTTGAAATATGTTAGTTACAGATAGGCAGATCTAACTACTGGCTATTATATTGGAAATTTCAATACTAAGAGCCCCAAAGACAAGGAAAAGCAACCAATTTGCCTGCTCTGGTTTTTCTCTATTGCAGATGATTTGATGGCCTGATAAGATCATTCACATGTAGGTATACCTGGGGCTCTTGAACCCAAGCCAGCCATTGGGACAGTGCTTGCGGACACTCCAATAGTAAGGTGAACACTCAGATTCAAATGAAATTCCCAGAAGGGGGCTCACTTGAAGGCAGAGATGAAGGGCATAGTCCAGTGCTCCTCTACTACAAGTAACTAGAGAGTAGGTATGGAGGGGAGGGAGGACATTCACTCTCTTCTTGAGCCCAGCTTTCCCATCCCTGAGTCTAGAGAACCCAAGCAAGACAGTGGAAAAGACTCATTAGCAAGTGAAAGATTTGTGCACTGAAAACCATGGAACACTGCTGAAAGAAAGAAAAGTAATTGGAATGACAGAATCACTGCAGATGGTAACTGCAGCCATGAAATTAAAAGACACTTACTCCTTGAAAGAAAAGTTATGACCAAGCTAGACAGCATACTAAAAAGCAGAGACATTACTTTGCCAACAAAGGTCTGTCTAGTCCAGGCTATTGTTTCTCCGGTGGTCATGTATGAATGTGAGAGTTGGACTATAAAGAAAGCTGAGCACTGAAGAATCAATGCTTTTGAACTATGGTGTTGGAGAAGACTCTTGAGAGTCCCTTGGACTGTAAGGAGATCTAACCAGTCCATCCTAAAGGAGATGAGTCCATCCCAAAGGAGATTAGGAGGAAGGAAATGAAAACAGAGCAGTGGCTTTTTAGCAAAGAAGAACTTAATCAAGAAGAAATAGTCAATCTAAAAAAAGGAAAATTCTAAAATATGTGTACTGTTCAATGAAAGAGACCCATAACTCCTCCTGCTTAATTTGCTGCTGCTGCTGCTAAGTCGCTTCAGTCGTGTCCGAGTCTGTGCGACCCCATAGACGGCAGCCCCCCAGGCTCCTCCATCCACGGCATTTTCCAGGCAAGAGTACTGGAGTGGGGTGCCATTGCTTTCTCCACCTGCTTAATTTGAGCTCCTGCTAAATTGCCACTGTCTCTTGATTTTTCCCAGGTCACTCTTCCTCCAGGATCCACAGTTGCTGCTACTCTACTCAGTGTGTTTTCTATGAGACTTTGTACTTCATTAAAAGCAAACTTTGTTGGAGGACTGAATTCAATCTTGGGAACAGTATGCTATTCTATTAATTCACTAATCACTTGTCTTCAAGAAAAGCAAATATACAAGGTCTGATAATACTGAATTCCTACCATTTATAAACAGCCACTATGAATAATATCATAATTTTCTATCAACATTTGTTTTCTATACAGTGTGTGCATGTCCACGAGTTAGCTCTTGTCCATCCTCACAGGCAGCATATGTTTAGTGGGATAGTTGATTATAGAAAGCACAGTTCCTCCACCAGGCCTTCTTGGGGAGCTAGAGGGACACAGAATAGCTGTCTGGATACTGGGGAGGCTGCTCACCAACCACTCAACATTTTCTTTTGGTGACATGGGGTACAGTGTATGCATGAGGGAGGTTAGTAAATATGGATCAAGTTACTGTTGAGTAACCCTCTTTGCTGGAGGACAGCAAAGGAGAGGAGCAGAAAGAAATTAAACAGAGATTCCCCACTTTAACATCTGATAACCTAACCAATACGGGAAAAAAGACACATTAAAATGCATACCAGCTTCAGTGACAGAGACCCATAACTCTCCTGCCTGTTTCAGGCATCCGCTAAATCGCCTGTCTTCTGGATTTCTTCCTAGAACATTGCCTCCCTAAGATCCACAGGTGCAGCTATTGACCTGACCAAGTTTCCTCTGAGACTTTGCTCTTGATTAAAAGCAAGCTTTGTTAGAGGACTGAATTCAATCCTACCTTGCCAATTAGCTAGTATCAATCATGCGATATTCTTTCCTAGCCTTCATATTCCAAACAATGCTTGCATGTCCAGTGAGTCAGTGGCTGTCCAGACTCACAGCAATCAAACATGTAGTAGGAGAATTCATTGTGGAAAGGAAGAATGGGGTGAATGCTGACTGTCTATGACCCAGCTGTGCAGGAGATTTACAACAACAGTCATGGTCAGTAGTGTAACTATCAAGTTCCACTGTAAGATCTATTTGATACCTTCCCTTGAGTGTGTGCTACAAGGTTTAATCAATGTAAGGCTTATGGTAATGTCACCCAGTACAATGAAATATTTCCCTGACCATAATCTGTTCTTGTCCTTGTTTAAGCAAAGACTATAGCACCAACAGATATGACCTGCATTGTCTACAGAAGGCAACACAACCATCAGACTCTGTGAGATGACCAGGAGCATGCAATCCTGAAATGTCTTTCACACTAATAACATTCCCAAGTTAGCTGTTAATCCATCTATGGCTGCCCTGAGTTCCATGACCACTGAGCCCACCTTATAATGATGGGCGTGTTCTGGACCTCTAGAGATGTTAATACCCCCAGGCGTGGACATAGATGCAGGGACCCCCTTGCTCATTCACTAGGAATTCAAGGAGGGGTGATAAGTGCAGGTCAGGCGTCCAGAGAACACACACTGGGAACACCCCTAGGTTCTCAGTTTGGCTTTTCCACTGAAGAGGTTAAGAGCTTAGGCCATTTTTCTCAGCACCATTTCCATTTGGGGACGGTGAATATTAACCCAACTTGAGGAATGACTGAGTTGAGGAAAGAATCAGGTAATGTACAGTCAGTTGCTGTGGTGATGAGAATTGTTTAGACAGTTCCCATTTGACTTGTGCTGTGTAAGAGGGAAACATCTCCTGAGGAAACACACACACACAGAGTTTCAAAATCACACCACATGGGCCCACACATGGGCCCCAAAGCTGATTCACACAAACCCACAATATCTAAATGATATAGTTTTTTCCCACAGATCATAGAACGCAGACATTGGTCTTTCCTGGGAAATCAGTCTCTTCTCTGCACCCCCAGCCCTCAGCCCCTGTAGGAATCCAGCATCAGGGTGACTCTCCAACCAGAGCTGGCAAGAGAACCCCATCATCATCAGCTAGATTGTTCCTTAGCTGAGGGATGATCCCTGAATACGTACCGTGTTCAGAGACTACTCCACATGCCTGTGACTAGAGAAAAGAAAACAGTGTGAGGATATTAGGATCTTGTATTCTCTGGAGTAAGCTTTCTGTTCTCTGATTTTGGACCTCAGAAACCAAAACTTTTTAAGTCAATAGCCAAAACAAACAAACAAATAAAAAACAGAGAGGACCAATGTTGAAATATCGGGACTCTTTCACGTAAGATTTCTCAGTTTAAATTTGACCAACAATTACAAAACTATTATTCAAGTAGGAAAAGTTTCTACTGAGGAAGATACCTACAGCAGTAACTGACGCTATCTTTATCAAATGTTCTTTTGAATCAGTTCTGTCCAGATAAAATATTTATCTGCAATATATCACCACCCAAGGAATTACATATATCAGGGATAATATACATAGATAGATTACAATAACAATATTCGTTTGAAAAAAAATAAGTGAAGCAACACTCTTGTCTCTGATACAGACAGGTGAGCATACCTGCAGGGTATTTAGACATTGTTCCTCCGCCAAGGCAGGCTGGCATTTCATGGCCAAGTTGATTTCAGGAGCTAGAGGGACACAGAAGAGCGATCAGGACACAGGTGAGGCTGCTGACCAATCTCTCAGTGCTTTCAGTTTGCTTTTGTCTCATGGGGATGTGGAGTGCAGTTAGTAACTATGGTGTGAGCTGCTGTTGAATCATCCTCTTTGCGCAAGGAAGGAGAGCAAAGGAGAGGAGCAGGAAATGAATGAAATGGAGCTTATGTCTTTTATCTAGTGATGACTTAACCGATGAGGAAAAAAGAAACACTAAAATGTATGCTAGTTTTCAATGACAGAGGCCCAACCCTCCTGCCTGGTTAGAGCTTCTGCTAAATCTCCCCCGACTTCTACATTTCTTCCTAGATCACTGCCTCCCCAGGACCCACAGTTACACTATTGTTCTTCCTAAGTATTCTGTGAGACTTTGTTCTTCATTAAAAGCAAACTCTGTTACAGGACTGTATTCCATCATTCCTTTCCAAAATGCTATTACCAATCACATGGTGGTGTTGTTGTTGTTTTCTAATTTTCATTCTCCAAACAAAATTTGCATGTCCCCTGAGTCAGTGGCTGTTCGCACTCACAGAGGCCTCACTTTCCTGGTACAGTTCATTATGGAGAGAAACCATGAAGTGAGTACTGACTGTCTCTGACCCAGCTGTGCAGGAGATTTACAACAGAAGTCATGGTCACTAGGTGAACTGTCAGATTCCACCATGAGATCTACTGGACACCTTCCCGTGAGTGTGTGCTACCAAGTTTAATAAACGTAAGGCTTATGGAAAAATCAGCCAGTACAATAAACTATCTCCTCGACTATCATCTGCTTTTGTCCTTGTTTAAGCAATGACAGGAGCACCGACAGATATGACCTACATTGTCTACACAAGGCCACACAACCCTCAGAATCTGTGAGTTGACCAGAAGGATGTGAGTCCCAACTGCCTCTCACACTAATGACTGTGCCCAAGTTGGCTGTTAAGCCAAATATGGTTGTCCTGGGTTCGTTGACCACTGAGCCCATCGTATAATGACAGGCAGGATCTGCACCTCTGGAGCTTCTAGTACCTGCAGGTGTAAACATAGACACAGGGACCCCGTTGGTAAATGACTGAGGATGCCACTGGGACCACTCCTAGGTTCTAGGTTTGGCTTTTCCACTGAGGAGGTCAAGAACTTGGGCCATGTGTCTCATCACCATCTCCATCTGAGGTAAATGGATATTAACCCAACTGGAGGACTGGCCGAGTTGAGCAAAGAATCAGCTAATGTATAGCCAGTGTGCAGTGTGATGAGAAGGGTTCAGAATGTTCACAGTTGACTTGGGCTGTCTAACAGGGAAACATGTCCTGAGGAACCACACACACACACAGAGATTCAGAATCACACCACATGGGCACATACTTGAGCCCCCAAACCTGATTCACACCAACCCACAGCCTCCAAATAATGGAGCTGTTTCTAGAAACCGTAAAACACAGACCTTGTTCTTTCCTGGGAGATCAGTCTCTTCTCTGCACCCCCAGCCCTCAACCCCTGTAAGAATCCAGCATCAGGGCGACTCTCCAACCAGAGCCAGCAATAGCGTCACGCCTTCAGAACAAGATGGTTCCTCAGCAGAGGGATGATCCCGGAATACTTACCTTGTGCGTAGATGGCTGCGTATGCCTGTGACTGGAGAGAAGAGAACAGTGAGAGTAGATCAACATCTTGTATTCTCTGTAGTACATCCTCTGTGATCTGATTTCTGTCCTCAGATAACTAAAACTATTCAGTCAATGGCCCACTAAGAAAACAGAGGGGTGACCTGTTGGAAAGGTTAGACTTCTTCATGTAACATCTTCCAGTTTTAATTTGACCAAATGACAAAATTATTTTTCGAGAAGGAAATATTTCTGTTGAACAAATTAGCTGGTTCTGTGATGCAGTAACCGAAAGTGTCTTTTTTCAATGTCCTTTTAAGTAAGATCTGTGTTGATAATACATCTATCCTCAATATTTCAGCATCCAGAGAATTGCATACACCAGTGATAATGTACATTGTCAAATTACTATAACCATATCCAGCTGAATAAACAATAACGAAGTTAAACAACAGTCAGGTCTCAGCTTACCTTCAGGGGCCTCAGAGACTGTTCTTCATTGCAGGCCTCTCTCAGTTCCTCAGTCAGGTCCTTCGGGGTATCTGAAGGGTCACAGAGTAGCTATCAGGACACTGTTAGCTACCGTTCACCAATAACTCGGCAGTGTTTTGTTAAAATGGGGACATGCGGCACAGTGTATGCGTAAGTGAGCCTAGTCATTTTGGACTGAGCTGCTGCTAAATAATCCTCTTTCCTGGATGAAGGAGAGGAAATGAGAGGAGCAGGAAGAAAAATGAAACAGAGCTTCTGCATTTAACTAATGATAACCTAACCAAAGGGGAGAAAGGAAACATGAAAATGCATGCCAGTTTTCAGTGACAGAGACCCATGACCCTCCTGCCTGGTTAGAGCTTCTGCTAAAGTGCTCCTGTCTTCTGGATTTCTGGATTTCTTCATTTCTTCCTAGAGCACTGCCTCCCCAGGATCGACAGTTCCACTATTGTTCTTATCAAGTTTTCTAGGAGACTTTGTTTTTCATTAAGAGTAATCTCTGTTAGACGACTGATTCCCATCTTAACTTTCAAAATAGCTATAATCAGTCATGCGAAACTTTTTTCAGTCTTCATTTTCAAAACCATTTTTGCATGTCCACTGACTCAGTGGTGGTCCACACTCACAGAAAGAATTCTTACACCTTTGGGACAGCTCATTGTGGAGAGAAACCATGAGGGGAATGCTGACTGTCTCTAACCCAGCCGTGCAGGGGATTTCAACAAAAGTCATGGTCACTAGGCGAACTATCAAATTCCACTGTGAGATTTTTTGACACTTTCCCTTGAGTGTGTGCTCCAGGGTTTAATCAGTGTAAGGCTTATGGTAATGTCACCCAGTACAATAAAATATCTCCCTGATTATAATTTGCTTTTGTCCATGTTTAAGCAATGACTGAGGGACCCACAGACATGATCCATATTGTCTACACAAGGGCACACAACCCTCAGAATCTGTGAGTTGACCAGGATGCCGTGCGTCCCAAGGTGCCTTTCACCCTAATGACTGTGCCAAAGTTGGCGTTAATCCAC
>SRVM01004730.1:0-20758 GCA_007570785.1 Antilocapra americana | reverse complement strand
AGAGATTCCATTTCTTTATCCTAAACATAAAAAATGACAAAAATAACTTAAATAGAAAGTTATTGTATGCTTCAGAATTCTTCCATGGAATGGTTATTTGTTCTGGTCAGGAAAAAAAATAGGTTTTTGACCCAAGGGTAGAGATCTGTATTGAGTTTCTCTTTGCAGACTTCATGTTTTGATTTACTGTCCTAGAAAAGCTCCCAGTTCTACTGGTTTCCCCAGCCTCATATTTTAGCATGAAGGGTTATTATTAAGTTTACTGTGTAACAAATCACTCTTTCTTTGTAAGCAACCTGTCTTTTCCTATCCAATTATTTTTAAGATTTTCTGTTTGTTTTGCTTTTCTAAAATTTTAATACAGTATATCCAGTTATAAAATTATTTTACTTAACCTTGTATTTGAATATGGATTCTTTTCCTTCATCTAGTCTTCTTCTGAAATTCTTTACATGGGATCATTCTATTTTATCCATACATATGCATGATGAATAATGATGTTAAACACCTTTAATGTGCTTTTTGTCATTTATGTGTCTACCTTAGAAAAATGTCTGCTCAAATATTTTCCTATTTTTAATTGGATTGTTTGTATTTTTTATTGGGATATAGAGTTCATGTATTTTGAATAAGAAAGGGATTAATTTTATCTTGAGGTCTGTGTTTGCATATTCAGATCATTTGGAACTCTCAAGAGTCTTCTCCAGCACCATAATTTGAAAGAATTGTGAAGAGAAGACTCTTGAAAGTTCCTTGAATGGCAAGGAGGTCAAACCAGTCAATCCTAAAGGAAATCAACCCTGAATATTCGTTGGAAGGACTGATGCTAAAGCTCCAAAACTTTGGCCACCTGATACAAAGAGTCAACTCTTTGGAAAAGACTCTGATGCAGGAGGAGAAGGGGTCAACAAAGGATGAGACAGTTGGATGGCATCAGCAACTCAATGGACATGAGTTTGAGCAAACTCTGGGAGATAGTAAAGGACAGGGAAGTCTGGTGTGCTGCAGTTCATGGGGTCACAAAGAGTCAGGTATGACTTCGGGACTGAACAACAACAAAAGCTTCCCCTGGCAGAGCTGTTTTGGAAACTAGAAAAAAAAATGGAGATACATTAAGCATTGTGTTCAGAATATGGTGGGCATTCAACAAGGGCTACTGTATTGGCTGGGAACAACAACAATTTGGAACTAGTAATAAAAAGTATTTATTCTTTCCAGCTATTTAGGTAGCTAAGAAATTCATATGTGACCACATGCATTCTTTTTGACTCATAACTAGAAATGATCAAAGCAGCTTGCATTCCTTAAAATATACAACAATATATATTTATTGTCTTCCCCCAGTGCCATGTCTTTTCTCAGTGCTTTCTGTACTAATACAGACTGAAAGGAACCAAATTTTCTGGATATTTGGCAGAATATCACATTTGTTCACTGTGTCAGATGACCTCAGAGTAATAGAGATGCCTATAAATAAGACCCTAAAATGTACATAAAAATGATATTGATTCACTTTAAAACATTAAAAATACAAGACAAACAAATAACTGTGATTTTATTATCATGATTGTTTGATTTTAGGGAATAAGAGAGGAGAGATATGCCAAATCCTTAAAAGACTGGTTTGGTTCTGTTTCGTAAGTAGGATAGCTAGTACTTGAGTTTTATATTATCATTATTTTAATTGTGTGATTGTATATTAAACTCATTTTATATATGTTGTATTGCTCAATAATGTTTTTTGAGCTGGAAGAGTTCTAATAAATGAAGATAAAATTAAATAATTCCAAACATGAATGATGAATCAAAAGCAATAAAAAGGATGTTGACATCATTGGAAACAGAGATCTGAAGGATAGGTTTTAGATATTTAAGCAAAATGGAATAGAAAAGAACATAATGTTTAAAGAGTTAAGTGGGAAAAAAAAGTGGCGCAATGCTCAAAACATAATCAGTATCTGCTGTTATAAGCACAATAGAATAAATGGAAAAATAAACACATTTTAAACACATAAAGGAAAACTTCCTTGATGTAGAGAAAGAGAGAAAAAAAGATTTAAAGATACAGAATAGTAAGCACCAGTAGATAAATTAGTAAAATTACTGAACTTAAAAGGTAAAGAAATAATCGTATTCGCCTCTGGACTAAATATCATATTGGTCTCATAGTTCTTCACTGCCATATTCAATGATGAGACAATAACTAAATGCAAAAAATTCTAATGAAAGACATTTTTACATAGAAAGTTTCCGTTTAAGAAACCAAGAGACACAAATTCTCAAACATTAAATAATTAAGGACTTATAGCCTCTATGAATCTACTCCTTGAAAAATGCTTGTTGAGAATAAACGCCCATCAACAAACAAGTTGACTGGCAAAGCTATGATTAAGAGTTAGGGTATTAGCATTTAATAATTTTTATATGAAACAAAGGCTATGATTAAAGATGAATATAAATGTTATAAATCTGTATACTATAATAATGATTATAATATTATAATACTATAATATTGATTATAATATAACTTACTATGAGCCTGTACAGGATAGAAGATTGAGGAATAGGTTATCATGTTTCTTTCTTGATGGAATAATGTTCATATCTATGAGAACAGGTAAATTAAGATGGCCAAAATTTAGCCAGGGGTGGCTAGTCTTACATTTTACCAGGTGGGAAATAGTTTAGTCACACATTCTATATTTTATAAACATTCTTTAAATCAAGTATTCTGTTTTTCAACCTGAATAAATTTGTATTACCATAGCTACTAATTATTTGTTAGCCAAACTTTTTATTGAAATATATATAACCTACAGAAAAGCCCAACTCATACAAGTTGATGAATTACAACAAAGTGAGAACATCAGTGAGACCATCAGGAAATACATCAATACCAGAATCCTAGAAGTCTTCCAACCACATCTACCAACCTCCTTCCCAACTGTAGCAACTAAGCTGACTTCCAATATCTAAAAATAAAAACACTGCTTTATGGCTAGCTTCTTTTGTCCAAGGATTTGCTGGTGTTGTCAGCCTTTTCCACTTACCTATTTTGCCTCAAATTATCAATTCCCTAATGGCACATGAAGTTTCTCGATTCTTTATGTTCATTGGCTACTTGGGTATCTTCTTTTGTGAATGACTATCCATGTCTTTCCCCATTTTTGATCATCTCTTTGTTATATAAAGAATTCTTTATATTTTTAAGATACAAGTCTTTTGTGGATTTTACATATATTGACTATCTTCTCCCACTCATTGTCTTGCTTTGTCATTTTCATGATGTCCTCTTTTGCTGACACCTAATTTTAGAAATTTGAAAAGTGCTAGACAGGATGAAGTACAAGCTGGAATCAAGATTGCCAGGAGAAATATCAATAACCTCAGAAATGCAGATGACACCACACTTAAGGCAGAAAGTGAAGAAGAACTAAAGAACCAATTGATGAAAGTGGAAGAGAAGAATGAAAAAGTTAGCTTAAAGCTCAACATTCAGAAAACTAAGATCATGGCATCTGGTCCCATCACTTCATGGGAAATAGATGGGGAAACAGTGGAAACAGTGACAGACTTAATTTTGGGGGGCTCCAAAATCACTGCAGATGGTGATTGCAGCCATGAAATTAAAAGATGCTTGCTCCTTGGAAGAAAAGCTATGACCAACCTAGACAGCATATTAGAAAGCAGAGACATTACTTTGCCAACAATGGTCCATCTAGTCAAAGCTATGGTTTTTCCAGTAGTCATGTATGGATATGAGAGTTGAACTACAAAGAAAGCTGAGCACTGAAGAATTGATGTTTTTGAATTGTGGTGTTGGAGAAGACTCTTGAGAGTCCCTTGGACAGCAAGGAGATCCAACCAGTCCATCCTAAAGGAAATCAGTCCTGAATATTCTTTGTGGTGCTGAAGCTGAAAGTATTGACTTTGGCCATCTGATGCGAAGAACTGACTCATTTGAAAATACCCTGATGCTGGGAAAGACTGAAGGCAGGAGGAGAAAGGGATGACAGAGGATGAGATGGTTGGATGGCATCACCAGCTCAATGGACATGAGTTTGAGTAAGCTCTGGGAGCTGATGATGGACAGGGAAACCTGGCATGCTGCAGTCCATGGAGTCACAAGGAGTCAGACACAACTAAGCGACTGAACTGAATTGAATTTTAGATCAGTTCATTGATCAACCTCTACTCTTACAATCAGTGATTTTTGTGTTATTTTGAAGAAAACTGACTATTCTGTGATTGTAAAGATACTCTCCTATTTTCAAGACATTTTATTCTTTTGCCTTTCAGGTACTCTAGTAACATCTAGGTTAAATGAAGGTTTCAGAAAGAGGTATTGAAGTAGGAGTTTGAAGGTGTAACAACTGATTTTTTTCAAGAGCTTTATTGAGATATGAGCTGTATACAGAAAAAAATCCCACACATGTTTAAAGTGAACAATGTAATGAATTTTGACTCATTATTATACCCATATTTCTATCAGCACAATCAAGGGGATAAATTTATCCATTGCCTCTATAAGCATGTGCTCTAGAGCACAGGCTCATTAGTTGTGGTGCATGGGCTTAGTTGCTTTGTGGAATGTGAAATCTTCCCAGCTCGGGGATCAAACCCGTGTCTCCTGTATTGCAGGCAGAATTTTTTTTTTTTTAACAATGAGTCACTAGGGAAGCCCCAGTACTATGTTTTATAATGGACCTCTAGAACTCATCTATCTTGCTTGAATGAAATTTTACACCTATTGAACAATTCCCCATTTCCTCCAATCCCCAACCCCTAGAAGTCATCATTCTTTTTTCTGCTTATATGAATTGAACTATTTCAAATGCCTCATGTAAGTGGAGTCATACTGTGTTTTTCCTTCTAAGACTGGTTTGTTTTACTTAGCATAACGTCTTCCAGGTTCACCCATGTTGTTGCAAATGGTAGGATTTCCTTCCTTTGTAAAGCTGTATAATTCATTTTGTGTATAGGACATTTTGCTTACCTGTTCTTCTGTCATTTGCCTTTTGGTTTGTTTTTGTATCTTGGCTATTGTGAATACTGCTGCAATCAACCTGAGTGTGTAGATATCTCCTCAAGATACTATTTTAATTTCTTTGAATATATGCCCATAAATGGGATTGCTTGATCACATGATAATTCTATTTTGCTTTTTTGAAGAATTTCCATACTATTTTCCATAATAGTGGCACCATTTTACAATTCTACCAATGACGTACAAGCGTTCTGATTTCTCTATGTTCTTGCCAACATTTGTTATCTTTTGCTTTTATTTATCCACATATTTACTGTTTCCATTGCTCTTTCTTCCTCCTAACATCTCCACACTTTGATTAGTATTTTTCCTTTCTGCTTTACAAAAAATTCCTCTATTATTCCCTTATAGTAGGTCTTCTAGTGACTCACAATTTCAGTTTTCCTTTGTCTCGAAATGTCTTTATTTTTCCTTCACTTTAAATGGTGATTTTACAGGTTGAATTTTAGGTTGATAAGTTTTTTCATTCCCCTCATCATTTGAAGATACAATTCAATTGTTTTCTGCTCTCATTGTTTTGTAGTTGATAATTTATTTAGGTATTGGTCTTATTTTTGCTGCTTTGAAAGTAAGATTTTTTTTTCTTTACATTATCATGTTGTTTTTGCCATACATTGACATGAATCCACCATGGGTATAAGATTTTTTAATTTCTTGTTGCTTTTAAGACTTTTCTTTGTCTTAGACTTTCAATAGTGTAACTATGTACCTAGCTGTAATTGTCATATTTTAATTATTCTTAAGATACATTTTAATTTTTAATATATAATTTGCTGCCTTTTATCAGTTTTGGAAAATTCTCATTAATTATTTGTTCAAAAACTGCTTTTGTTCCTCCCTTTCTGTATTCTTATGTGAAATCCAATTGCATACATTAATGAGACTCTTCACTGTGTTACATGTCTCATAAATACTTTTTATATTTTCCTTTTTTTCCCTCTATAAACTCTATCTGGATATGTTTTTCTGGCCTGTTTTCCATTCTACTAGTTCTTTCTTCAACTGTGTCTAATATGCTACTGAACACAATAGTAGAATTTTTAAGTCCAGTTTTGTATTTTTAGATCTAGAACTTCCATTTGGTTCTTTTTTATAGTCTCTTGTCATCTTATAAAATCTCCATCCTGTCTTCATATTTCTAAACATATTAATCATACTTTTTATACTTAACAGTCTGCCTCTGCTAACTATGAAGAAGAAAATGGCAACCCAGTCTAGTATTCTTGCCTGGAAAATCCCATGGACAAAGGAGCCTGAAGGGCTGCAATCCATGGGGTCACAAAAAGTCAGTCACGACTGAGTGACTAACACCCACCCACTCTGCTAACTATAAGGTCTATTCCCCCTTCTACTGGTCATTTGGTTTTATTTCCTGATATATATGGTAATATCCAAATGAATGCCACTCATTGTAAACAAATAATTGTAAATAATTGTAGAGATAATTTTAGGTTTTGTTTAATGTTACCTTTGGGTATGGGAATGGCACCCCACTTCAGTATTCTTGCCTGGAGAATCCATTAACAGAGGAGCCTGGCAAGCTATAGTCCATGGGATCGCAAAGGGTTGAACACAGTTGATCGACTAACACACACACACACACACACACACACACACACACACACACAGACACACACACACTGTTACCTTCTTCCAGAATGGATTTGCTATTACAGGCATACCTTGGGTATATTATCAATTCAGATCTAGACCACCAAAATAAAGCAAATATCACAATAAAATAAGTCACATGAATTTTTTTGTTTTTCAGTACATATAAAAATTGTTTACACTGTGCTTTAATCTATTAACTGTGCAATAGCATTATATGCAAAAAAAAACTGATGTACTTACCTTAATTTTTTTTTAAATTCTTGCTAAAAAATACTGACCATAATCTGAAGCTTCAGCAAGCCATGATCTTTTTGCAGCAGTAACATCCAAGATAACACACATCACCATAACAGAAATAATAATAACAATAAGTTCAAAGTATCATGAAAATTACTGAAGTGTGACATAGAGACACAAAATGAGTGAATACTGTTGGGAAAATGATATTGATAGATTTGCTTGATGCGAAGTTGTCACAAACCTTCAATTTGTTAAAAAAAAACTATCTGCAAAATACAATAAAGGGAAACACAACTGAAGGAGGTATGCATTTACTTCTGGAAGGCAGTTGTGCAGGGTCAGAGATTGAGTTAACTTTATGTATGCTTTAGGCTTTATGGAAGTTGGGCTTAGCTGTGATTCACTCCTATTTTTGGAGTGTAGCCAACTTTCCAATAATGTAATGAAAAACTTCCTTCTCTTCAACTTTTGAATGTCAAACTATTACGGTTTTGAAATCAGGGCTAAGCTTTTTTGTCTTTCCTTGGGAATTTGCAAATGGCTAGGTTAAACGGTGTGTCAAACATAGGTTCATTCCTTCTCTCTGGGACCTTTACACATTAAGCACTTACTGCCTTTTGTTAGCTTTTTGATGGTAACACTATGTTTTTCATTTCCAGCAATTAGAGTTCATCTCAGTGGGAGAATTTTTCAGCAGGAAGCTAGTCTGCCTTTATTGGAAATGTAAACACTTCTAATTATATTTTAAAGACCATGTGTTTTAATACAAGAAGATATGAGGAAACATTTTTTCAGCAATTAGGAGTTTGGAGAGGGCCCTCTTACCCTTTGTTAATTGCAAAACCAGTACATTTTTTGTCCAAGTTGTTGAAGAAGGCACTTGAGCCGAAAGGGGGAAAAAGCAGTTGGTAGAGCTCTTAATCTTATGTTTGTTTTGTTTTGACTTTATCTTGCTATCATGTTCCATAAATTGTCTCAGACTTCAGTGTAGATTTATGCAGTCAAAGACACATAAAATATTTGAGTTGAACTTAGGCTTCATTCTTAATATTTTCTCTGATTAAATCATCTATGTCCACTTTTTCATTATATCCTATCATATTATTCTTTCCAGTGTTTTTAAAGTTTACTCTCTACTATCTTTATTTCTATTATCAACATCTTTATCATGTCAGGTTTGAAACACACTTTATAACCCTGTATTTCCAAAGGAGGTAGTTTAAAGTTTCTAGCTTTGTGTATTGGAGAAGGAAATGGCAACCCACTCCAGTGTTCTTGCCTGGAGAATCCCAGGGACACGGGAGCCTGGTGGGCTGCCATCTATGGGGTCGCACAGAGTCGGACACGACTGAAGCGACTTAGCAGCAGCAGCTTTGTGTCTATTGTAATGAAGGCAATCAAAATTGTTACTTCATAGATATTTTCAAGAATAACACTAACCCACTCAAGACCAGGGTGTTGGTAAAAGACCAGGGGAAGTATCCCAAGGAAACAATGAATCACAGATTATAGAGGCTGAGACACAATTTCTACCTGCTGTTCCCTATGTAGGAAACTTCTATTTATTTTTAGGGAGTTTAATGTAATTGAGGAAACTCATTTCCTTATAGTCTATACTTGAATCATTTTCCAGCTAATCTCACTTTTTTTGAAATTCATCCTTTTGTTCCCTGCTGAACATGATATGAGCATATTAATATATTATTATATTAATGTCATATTGTATTTTGATATATTATGTGTTAATCTTCTTCAAACTTTTCAGTGTGTCCTTTTCACTTAAATGGCAAGTCTAGGTTCCTTGGGCTTTTTATGGTATGTCTCCTTCCTACACCTCCCATCTATCTAAATCTAAATCTTTCCACCTAGCATATGTATTAAGGGATTTTGGCTATAAGTACAGGTATTCATCAAACCTGTGTGATTGCATGCATGTGATTACATTATATAGAGAGTCAACACCCATCTTCTGAGGAGACACTCTCTCTTGCTAGCTTGATAAAGGAAGCGGCCCAGTTGGGGGATTCCATCTACCCAGTTAAGAACTGGGTAGATCTTTCCAAAGGGGAAGCCTGTCTCCAGTACCTGGTTTGCTCAGCGCTGTAGCCACAGACGAATGAATTCCGCCAACAACTGGCATGAGTTTGGAAGTGGATCCGTCCATAGTCAAGCTTCTAGAATGAATCCGCAGTGCTTGCTGACAGCTGGATTGCAAGGTGGAGACTGACGCCAAGAACACAGGTCCACCATCCCCAGACTCCTATCTCACCCAAACCATGAACTAATGAACACATGGGGTTTTACGCTGTCAAGTGTGTGATGATACTTTTTTGTCCAGAGACAAAATACTAGTTCTCTCCTCGTGTTGCTTTTCACCTTCATTATTTGCACTTACAGTACCTTACCCATGTTTGTTCAGCCAACACATTACTATTTGTCATTGAGGACCCAATTCATCACTTTGACAAAGCCTGTGAATTCTTGTCCAATTCTGCCTTTTGTGGAATACAGTCATTCATCTTGCTCCTTAACCTAATTAGTTTTCAGCTTTGATTTTTGCACATTTCATGTGGTATTAGGTGGGATTATTTTCCATAGGCTAAACTTGAGGACAGAGACTGTATCATATTTATCTTTGTATCCACAGCATCTACTACTGTACCAGCTAAAAGGCCCCCAAACATTTCATGTTCCAGCCTTTTCAAGCCTATGACTATCGCTCTGATTTACTCTTGTTATTCCCTTTCCTAGAATGCTGTTTCCTCCCCTTCATGTAAATAGAAATTATTATTCAAGATCAACTGCAATCTTACCACCTCTTAACATCTTTGAATATGTATGCTTGACAGTCTAAAAATTCATAGCAAAGACTAAGTGTAGGTTTGATTGCAGAAGACAGGAGAGTGGCCTGCCTCACTGCTCAGAGCTACTTCCTATTCTCCATTCTGTGCTAGACAGAATCTGCCTCTTACAATGAAACCAAAATAAATAAGTGGAAATGTTAGTTGCTCAGTCGTGTCTGACTCTTTGCAACCCCATAGCCTGTGTGCCAATTAAAAATGAACTGATTCTGTGTCCTTAGTGTACTTTGGTCTAAAACTTTCTATGTTTAATCATTCATATTCTTGAGAGGCATCGAAAATATGATTGTTTTAGCTTAATAGGACTTTGGGTGGGAAAGCTTGCAACAAGTGAGAAATGATTCATAGCAGTACTCTTAAAAAAGTCCATACTTTGATAAGAAAATTTCAGAAATACTAATGAATAAAGTATGTAGTGAATTTACAGGAAAAATATTTTTGGCTCCTAATTATCATGCATTCTCTTTGTTTTGGTATAATACAGAAGTGTTTTATATACAGACACTATCTCATTTAAGCCTTTCAGCAGTCCTGTGGGGCAGTGTGGTACAAGGGCTAACAATATAAATTGTGATATAACAGGAATGCCATTTTTGTACGAAGTTATGGAGATTACCTGAACTGATGTATAAAGTGTTCTTAAAATAGTGCCTGACATTTCATAAATGTTAGCTACTATTATTATACTAGAAAAAACAGGCTTAAAGAGATTAAGTAACTAATCAGAGGAATACTACTAGTAAGGGGAGCTCCTGAAGTTTAAACCCAATGTGTCTGACTCCAAATCTCATGATGTTAACCAATCAACTATACTATACAATAATAATTTTTAAAAGTTTAGTCTAGACAAAGAAGTATAAGTTGAAGCAATGCTATTTCATGCTTCAAATTAGTAAAGATTAAAACAAATCGTGGAGGCCCATCTCAAAGTTACCAAGTAAAAGGGATACCATTGAAATGATCGGTCTCGTATATTGGTGGCAGAAATTTAATGGTGAGACAGAGATTAAAAATGAACTCTTTAGTATTACTATTTAATACTCTATTATTGTACTATTTCATAAAATAATATTTAATAATTCTCATAATTCCATCATTCTATGGATCTATCCTAAGTGGGGAAAGCAAAACAAATAATTAGGTGCAAAGATCTTAATAAATGAATTATTTAGAGTACTCTTGACTGGCCAAGAACAGTACAATGGATAAATAAATTATAATTTTATATTATTTGACTATTTTATTTTTGTACATTCATAATTGAATATCAGATTCATATTTTTAAATAATGCTATTGTTCAGTTGCTAAGTCACTAGATAAAATTGTATTTTAAAATAAAATTATTTTTATCCATTTTTAAAAGACTTGACTAAGGAAGAAATCTTATGTAGCACATAAAGTCTAAGGGGAAATAGATCATAAATGAAAATAGTTTTCATATATGAATAGAATACATGAGTGACATTTTAATTTTCTACTTGAATAGTTATTTACTATGTATACTTTTATAATGAACATGTGTTACATTTAAAATCAGGAAAAGAACAATAAGCTTGATTTTAAGACAAACTAAAAGCCTACTTCTCTTTTATGGGTTATGGGAGAAATAAAAATAAAGGATTGTGAATAGGTTCAAAGTTATTAAGTATTTATAAATTCACAAAATCAGTATTCACCGTAGATAATATACCAGTTGATATAGTCATAGTATGCTTTGCTGCCCAAATATGATTCTTTCCATCAGAGGTATTTCAACTTGAAATGAACCTCCTGCATATCCATTCATGTCATGATTATGATTCTGTGAACTGCCAGCCCAGAGGAAGACAAGCACCCTGCCACATCCACATCCCATACTCATGCCAGTTTCTTTCCATATTCTCATGGTGATGGATAGTAATCAGACATGGACAAATTTATCCTTTTATAATTAGTGCAAGAGCCTCATAGCCTGTAAGCTCCTATCAGCAGGGAACCCCACTTATATTGTCTATGTTTAACATATCTCATAGTTGAGTCTTTTAACTTTAGCAGTGATGTTCCTCAGGAGAAAAGGAGATGCAGAATATTCACGTCTTACCAAAATGTCAGTTATCAGCATGTATATACTGCATCTCCCTGATGACTTGGTTTAGTTAATGAGCAGAAAACACCGCCTTGTGACTGTGAAATAAGAAAACTATGAATCAAAGTTTGACCTTTTGTTCCCTCCATGGGAAGCCTGGCTGTGTGCCTCCTTTATGACAGCATTTAAACATATGTAAGTATCTCTAATTGTTAAGAAGAGGCTTCCTAGAACCAACATCCCCCTCAATTTCTCCTCCCCCTCACTGTCAAACTTCTTGAACCATTGTACTCTCCATTTTTCCATTTTTTCTTTAATCAGAGAAAAAAACAATTGAAGGTGGCTTCTATCCTTAACACTCTACTAAAAGACCATCTTCATTGTTATCAATAATCTTCATATTGCTATATCCCATGGTTGACTTAAAGTTTCTATTTAACATCATCTTTTTTTCCAGTTTTATTATGAAGTAAGTGACATGCATCAGTATATAAGTTTAAGATATATAGAATGATGATTTGATACACATACAGGTTTTTTATAAAACATAGTTGATCTACAGTGTTGTGTTAGATTCTGGTATACAGCAATAGTATATGCATTCTTTTTCAGATTATTTTCCAGTATAGGTTATTAAAAGATACTGAATATAGTTCCCTAAGCTATACAGTAGGTCCTTTTTTGATTATCTGTTTTGTATATAGTAATGTGTATCTGTTAATTCCAAACTCCTAATTTATCCTCCCCACCCCCTACCCTGCTTTCTCCTTTGGTAACCATAAGTATGTATTTTTGTCTGTGAATCTGTTTTGTAAATAAATTCATTTGTACCAATTTTTATATTCCATATATAAGTGATAGCATATGATATTTGTCTTTCTTTATCTGGCTTACTTCACTAAGTATAATAATCTCTAGGTCCATTCATGTTGCTGCAAATGGCATTATTCATTTTTTTATATGACTGAGTAATATTCCATTGTGTGTATATACCACATCTTCTTTAACCATTCATCTGTTGATGGACATTTAGGTTGCTTCCATGCCTTGGCTATTGTAAATAGTGCTGCTATGAACATTGAGTTGCAGATTTACATATGTCTTGAAATGACTGCCACAATAGGCTTAGTTAACATCCGTCATCTCCTATGATTACAATGAAAACAAAAGAATAATTCTCCTTGTGATGAGAACTCTTAGCATCTCCTCTCTAGACAACTTTCCTATACATCATGCTTCAGTGTTAACTATAGGCATTTGACACTGAAAACTTACTTTAAAAAAAATTTCTATGCCACACTGCTATTTCTTCTTTAACTCCTTTTTATGGTTGCCTTGTCTGTCTTCTGTATTCTTTGTCCCTGTGCTTTGTCTTTTTATTTATTTATTTATAAAAAGATTCATCTTTTTTGATTGAAGTAGAGTTGACTTTCAATGGTTCATTCATTTCTGCTCTACAGCAAAGTGTTTTTACCGGTTTCTTTTTTAAAATGAATTGATATGGAGGTGTGTGAACTGAACCCAGGGCCTCATGCATGCTGAGCGGGTGTACTATCTCTGAGCTATCCTCCTTCTTCCCACACTTATTACACTTGACTCGGGCCTTTTAGTGAGATTTTGCCTAGTCAACCTTGTTTTGCCATCCACAATACATTTCTAAAATGTAACCTTTCAGTTGGTAAGGCCTGCGGTTCCCAGAGTATGTCATATTTTTTGCTGCCTATCATTTTTGTACACTGTTTTCTGTTTTCTTGCTTTGAATATTCTTTCCTACTCTTTAACTCTTTTCTTTAAATTCTACCCTTCCTTCATGTCATATAGCCTCCAGAAAGGCCATTCTGAAGTGTTAACCCTTGCCTGGTCCCTCTCCTGTGTCCTGCCTGCAGCATCCTTTCTCACCCTGATGTGCAATCACTTCCTTCTGGCGTGTGTCCTCATTCAATTGTCAACCCTGTAAGGTGAGGGACCTTGACTGATAAACCACCATATGCCCAGAGTTAGCAGAGTGCCTGCCTTTTCAGACGCATTTGGAATCACACATTTAATATTTTTAAATGTGCAAGTCAAGAGTCAGTGATAAAAAGAATCCTCTGCTTTCCTATGGAATCATTTTCTACTATTTCCTATTTTCAGCAATTTTCTCTAGCCAATGCTAGTAAATGCTATATTTGAAAATTGTTTCTAATGACATCTCTTTCAGTCATGTGCTTAGTGCACTCAGGAGGCTGTCAGAAAGGTCTTCCCTCATAACTAAAGATCCTTTTTCTCCTATGGGGAACACTCTTATTATTTTGATGTTGCTTTCTTTATTCAGTAATTTTTTTTTCTCTTCCTAACGTCCTTTTAATTTTATTTCTTTATCATCTTGTCATCACTGAGGCGTCTATTTTCCTAGTGCTGTTGTTTTCAGAGTGAACAGAAATGACCTTCTCATTAGCGCTTCTCTGATGCCCAACAGTGGAGTCACTTCTCCCAGTGGTTATGCTGATAGTGCTGGGCCAGTCATTATCAGATACGAAGATGGTGAAGTTTTAGGTGTAAGACTGTGATGGTAGTTTATCACTTGAAAAACTGATGAATGTTTTTAGGCAATTAAAAAGTCTGTTAAGTTTCTGGAATCTTCTTGACACTTTTATAGTCATAATTATTTATTCAAAAGTTACTGCCATAAAAAAGCATTTTATCATAATTTACAAAATCATCTTAAAATTCAATTTTATTCTCTATTTTTATAAAGAAAAAATAATAAAATAGCTATAGAATCATAAAAGTATACAAGGAAATACAAATTGACAAAAAGAAAAACTCAAACTAAGGTAGAATGAAATAGTTGTTAATATTACTTGTGTCAATATCATTTTTTCTTCTTTTGCTTCTACTTGAAGGAACTTCGACATTTAAAAAGATCAGAGAGTAAAACAAAGAAAAGTAAGAAAACCACAAGTAAATAATTATATTTCAGAAATACATACTTTATGTAAAGATACTATTCTTGTTTCTCATCATTTTTTTCCTCCCACTCATGATTTTCTGTACTGTGGTGGTGTCCATTGTAACATCCGTAGTTAATGAGTAGATTTTCACTAATGTCCTATCACTGCCAATTTCTATTTTCTCGAAGTCAATGCAAATTCTCTCTAATTTCAGTGTTTTTTTTCATTCCATTTCTCCTTGGTAAAGAGGAGTTGGATCTGTACCAGGATTGCATGACATCAATTACATGACATTACTATCTGCTGCCTTATCTGTTTTACTACCTTGGAGAGCTTTATCAAAATGATAACATTTACTCATAAACACTTGGACAGATTGAAAACCTCCCTGTTCTCCTTACATGACAAATATGAAAATAATAGATGAACATATGTTGAATTATTCATGGAAGACACTGAGCCTTATAACCATATTGATGAGTATAACTCGATATTTTTCTATTGAAAGACTGTTTATAATATTAAGAGCAACAGATAAGAATAACACATAATTTAAGAGACTGCAGCCATGTTTATTTCCAGTGAAGTACAGACTCATTTTGGCCCTGTGGTAACAGTGTGAGAAAGGCAGGGAGGGCTAGAGTGATGTTTTCCACATACGTTATTTTCCGGATTGATTTATGAAATCAGTTTGGTTGGTCGTGGTCATCCCTTTTTTGTGACATCAAAGAAAGTGGAATGAAATAGAGTAAAAAAGACAGAAAAGGACAGAATATGCAAGTCAGATTGTATAATGTATGATAGAAGTTAATATTTTGTGAAATTTAATTTAAAATTAAATGTAAAGTATATTTCTCACCACTGTCATTGTCCCTTAAAAGAATAATAGCAAACTTTCTCTTGATTCTGTGAGATTTTAAGTTGAACTTTATAACTTGAGATTATAATCTGGGTACCAACTGGGTATTCTAACATGTAGGCTTTGCTCTAATGGCCTCTGTATTGAAATCTGTTTTTCTGGAAAGTTCTGATTTCATCATCATCATCATCAAACTCCCTGTATTAATTTCCTGAAAATGTTTTCTCTAACTATGTACATTCCTTTTTAAAAATGTATCTTCATCATCACTGAAACTGTGTTTTGAATGCTCTAACATGATTATTGTTTGAGATTCAGATTTTGGGCCCATGTACAGTAGTAAAACTGAAAATTTGACTGAGCACAAAAAGCCATTTTCAGAACACTGTACCAGGTCCTTTCTTTTTGTAATTCTCCTGTGGATGTAGATTTTCAGTCTTCACAGATAACTGTTTAGTCTATTGTTCCTTAAGGTGATATATGAACAGGTTACTTATAATGACATTCAATACTCATTAGCAAATTTGCATTAAATTTTTTTTACCCACTTTTGCTTCTATCTGTTGACTTCTCTAAGCAGCCAAAGAGACTACTGATAGTTTGGGTAGTATCTTCTTTAACCATCAACTTTCAAAATAATGAGAGAGTGTTCTCTAGGATGGAAGACTGTGCATGAGTGAAGGCTGTATTAGGACTCAAATATAAAATGGTTATACTTTTTCTGAAATAAAATATGTTTTATACTCAGATATAAGTTTTTACCAATTAAACTTTTCCAGTAGAGACTAGGCTCCTTCACTTACAAACTGTCCTGTGCATTTAAACACTCCAGTACCTAGAATTGTGGCTGGC
Organism: Antilocapra americana; assembly: GCA_007570785.1. NCBI lineage: Eukaryota > Metazoa > Chordata > Mammalia > Artiodactyla > Antilocapridae > Antilocapra > Antilocapra americana. The sequence continues at coordinate 4,286 of SRVM01004730.1, read as the reverse complement.
TGATAGTGTGTTAAGGAGAAGCTGACTCACTGGAAATGACTCTGATGTTGGGAAAGATGGAGGGCAGGAAGAGAAGGGGGACGACATAGGATGAGATGGTTAAATAGCATCACCGACTCAATGGTCATGAGTTTGAGCAAGCTCTGGGAGACAGTGAAGGCCAGGGAAGCCTAGCATAGTGTCGCATATGGGCTTGCAGAGTTGGACGTGACTTATGACTGAACAAGAACAACAAATGCTTGTGAATGATGAAATAGAATTTGCATTAGTTAAGCATGAGTGTAGATAGGGCTGTGTGTTGCTGAATACTTGGGGAATTAGCTTTTGAGTATGTCATTTTTTCTGATACTTGGTTAGTCAGTGTCTTATTTTAATAAATTAAGTATATATGAAGATTATGTTCTGACAAGAAATAGGAAAACGTTTAACCAAGCTACAATTACTACAGACTATGACCATTAATAACTTTGGTGTTAGTGCTACAAGGTACAAATTAGGTTCTAAAATGCTTTACTTCCTTGGGCATGAAAGGCACCCCAGAAGGAATTTTTGCCATTTAAGAGAAAAGGATTTTGTGAAATAGTTAAATTAAAAATACTTAAACATCCAAGTTAGGGAGTCATATAATGAATAATTTGATTTTAAGGAACAAAAACACTTGATAAAGTTAATAATTATATGTATAATGTAGCTTGAAATGTTATTGCCAATATTGTCAATAGTAAATCAACACAGGCATTATATTTTGCAACAGTAATAGCTTACTTGGCACTTCTATTTACAAAAGGAAGAGTCAACTTTTGGTGAAAATTATGTGTTTTGAAGACATATTACAAATCTTCCCTTTCAGCTCCCTGACATATTTGTTGTCTTGTATAAAGCTTATTTTAAAATGGTATTCTACTTTAAACAGCAGAATAAATGGGCTTCAGGCAATTTCCTATCTATTTTGAAAAGCTGTGTAAAGAAGCATACTATTTTTTTTACGAGTAAATTATTATCATATGTACTTTCTGCTGTTCTTAACCAATAGGTCTCACCCGCTTCTCTCTTCAAATTATTAAGTGTCTCCAAATTCTCTTAAAGAAGGCTTTGACAGTCTGTCTAAACCATTTTTTAAAATCACGTTGCTTAAGGAAACTACTCTGTTTTGACTACAATATGAAGTGTCTGTAGCACATTAAGAAAAAGGGGGAAAGCAATTCATTAATAACTGTGAAATCTTTGAAAAGATAGTTAAATAATTTCATGCTACATTGTATGATTTAAATTGCTCTGAAATGTTTATCACTGGTGTTGGTGATTCTAGATAAATATACGACACAGAGTTAACACAGATAAACCAATGTTTCCCAAAAAGTGCCTGCCACTGGTGAAACAAAATATTATTTTTTAGGTAATACAGACACCAACATTGTCTAACTATAACTCATTTATAGTAACATGTATAATAGCTCATCCACAAAAATAATCCCCAATGAACCATTTGTTTCGGTTTTCAAGCAAATTTTAGTTGCCTGCCCAGTTGAATCTAGGTGAGTTGCTTTAACCCACAAGATGTGGCAGAAATGATGCTGTGCCATTTTCAGACCCAATCTTTAAGAAGACCAACCCTTTTGACTTATGATTTAGGAACGTCTGAGCCACCAATTAAGAAGTCTGGTTTGTCTGCTAGAGAGACTATGTGACAAGACCATGTAGAAAAGCCATGTGGAGGGGAGAAGACCTGGAATCACATGCAGAAAGAGAGAGAAGTCCAGCCACCCCAGTGTTCCAGCTGAACCCAGAGTTCCTTCTGCCTCTGGCAAGACACAGTCACATGACTGAAGACATCCTGGAGGCTCCAAGCTCAGCATCATCTAACCGTAGCAATCAAACAGACCCAGTCCGTGACTACTAAAGGAACCACTCAGCTGAATTTTAGTCAACTCTTGAATCATGAGAAGTAGTAAAATTGTGTTTTTTTAAGGGATACTAAATTTTGGGATGGTTTATTACACTGCAGCAGACAATCAAAATAGAAATTAATATCAGAAGTAGCTACTACCATAACCAAAAAATGTGGCATTGGTTTCATTATTACATAGAAGATAGAGAATAGAAGGGCCTGTCCTTGGTATTTTTGTTGGTTTTGATTCATATTTTATTGTTGGTTATCCCATTGTGGGCAAATAATTTAAAAGAAAAATTTTAAAGCATAAAGACAAAGCAAATAATAGGAATGTAATATTACTGGTAGCAAACAATGTATGTCATCAAAGAGTTATGAAAAGTAAATAAGTAACTTAGTGTTTCATAAATATAACCTATAAAAAACCTTTAAAATGTCATTAAATTGTATATAATGTTGACTATACCAAACTAAAAAACTTGTACACAGTAAGAGAAATTATTAACATAACAAAATAGCAACATATTAAATGGGAGAAAATATTTGCAAATCGTGTACCTGATGAGGGGTTAATATCCAAAATATACAAAGAACTTTTATAACTCAGTAGCAAAGAAAAGAATCCAATTAAAAATGGACAGAGGGAAAAATGTGGATAGAGGATCTAAAGAAGACATACAAATGGCTTGTAAGTACATGAAAAGATATGCAGCATCAATAATTATCAGGGAAGTGCAAATCAAAAGCAAAGAGGTTTTACCTTATACCTGTTAGAATGGCTTTTAATCAGACAAGAAATAAGTCTTAATGAGAATGTAGAGAAAAAGAAATTCTTGGGCACTGTTGGTGGGAGTATAAATGGGCTCAGCCAGCTTCAGTCATGTCCAACTCTGTGCAACCCCATAGACAGCAGCCCACCAGGCTCCCCCGTCCCTGGGATTCTCCAGGCAAGAACACTGGAGTGGGTTGCCATTTCCTTCTCCAGTGCATGAAAGTGAAAGTGAAGTTGCTCAGTCGTGTCCGACTCTCAGCAACCTCATGGACTGCAGCCTACCAGGCTCCTCAGTCCATGGGATTTTCCACACAAGAATACTGGAGTGGGTTTAGAAACAACCTAAGTGTCCATCAATAGATGAATGGATAAGAAGATGTGGCATATATATATACAATGGAATACTATTTAGCCATAAAAAATTAAATTTTGCCATTTGTGACAACACGGATATAACTTGAAAGCATTATGCTAAGTGAAATAAGTCAGACAGAGACAAATACAATATGATCTCATTTATATTTAGAATTTAGAAAGCAAACAAAAACAAATCATAAATACTGATCAAAGAAGGATAGTTACCAGAAGCAGGGGGTAGAAGGTGGGTAAAATCGGTGAAGGGAGTCAAAATGTCTAGCCCTCAGTGACAAAGTCGGTCATAGAGACATAATTTGCAGCATGGTGACTATAGTTATGACATTGTATTGCATATTTGAAAGTTACTAAGAGAGTAGATTTTAAAAGACCTCGCCACAAGGAAAATAATTTTTTAATTTTATAACTACATATGGTGACAGATGTTAACTAATCTAACTGTGGTGATCAGTTCACCATATATAGACATATTGAGTCATTATGCTGTACACTTGAGACTAATATAAGGGTGTATGTCAATTCTATCTCAGTAAAATTTTTTATATAAAATGTATAGAAATAAATTTTTTTATGAACTGGCAGGAAAACTTATTCTATTCCATTCTGAATCATACATTTAGAGAAGGAAATTAAACTAATCAAATTCAGCATGATTTTCAAGAACCCCAAAAATAACAAGGGGAAATCTATCAAAACATTCAAAATTAAGTGTAAAGATATTCAAGTGGGTTTAAAAAATTAATGTCTATTGTGACAAGGGACAAGTGCAAAAGCTGTGGAGTATTTGTATTCAGTGTTACATTTAAACACAAAGGCTGGAGATACTGAAGTTTTGGCAGGTTCTTTAGGAAATTTGCCATTAAGAAATGATGAAAATCATGTTTGGTTTTCATCCAACCAAATACAATATTGATAAAGTGCTTTCAGCAAAAAATAAAGTTTATATTAATATTGTAGATATGGAGAAAACCAAAGAAATGATTACTTTCTTAAAGTGTGGCCATGTACAATTCATTAACAACTGTTTTGCAAATATAAGTGAATAAAGAATTCCAGGAGGATTTTTTTCATTCAACCATTGAAAATAGTCTTGAAATGATTAGTGATTTCTAAATAATTTGACAACCCCATCTCAATTAGGAACTTAGACTAAACCTGGTATATTGAGTTAAGCACCAACACTAAAGATAGGTGTGGTCTTAGACTAAGAAAACTTGTTTCAGGCTCTTAAGTTGCTACAACAGAAGC
>SRVM01004720.1:0-10059 GCA_007570785.1 Antilocapra americana | reverse complement strand
CTACAATGAGTTTGAAGTTTATGCTCGCTTTGTGGTTACCATATAAGATTTTTTCCCTAGCACCATGAGGCAGCTCTCTGGCACCAGCTGGGTGTCCTGTAATTCAGCTTAGTTGCAACTCCATCTGTCTGGAGAAACCCCTGGTCCCACAGGTGAAGGGCTTCTGCCAGATCGGCTAAGCTCAGAAGTTCTGGGGGACCCCCTCCTCAGGTTCCGTTAATCCACTAGGATGGCTCACAGACTCAGGAAATCATCAGTTTTCTTAGCGGATGACCAGTGTATGACAAAGGATAGTAACATACAATGAAGAGTCCTGAGAAGAGATAACTCCAGGCTGGGTCTGGAAGGGTCCCAAACACAGGCGCTTCTGTCCCTGGGGAGTTTGGGGTGCCGCCACCCCAGATAGGTCCTGGCTCAGCAGCTCAGAAGCCATCCACACCCTGTCCCACGGGGCTTATTTGGAGGCTCCATCACGTAGGCAGCGTTGATGAGATCATTGGCCGTCAACCCCCGGCTCAGTCTCTAGCTTCCCTCCCCTCCCTGGAGATCAGAGGTTGGCAGATCAGAGTTCCCACCCTTTAATCAAGGTGGGTCCTCCTGGAAACCAGCCCCATCCTCATGGGATTTCTTAGGGTCACCTCGTTAACAGGAACTCAGCTGTCCTTTAAAGGGGCGTGTCATGAGTTACACGATAAGGAAATGGCACCCCACTCCAGTGTTCTTGCCTGGAGAATCTCATGGACAGAGGAGCTGGTGGGCTACAGTCCAGGGGGGTAAAAGAGAGTTGGATATGACTGAGCAGCTTGGCACATCTCCCTTTAGGGCTTCCCAGGTGGCCTTAGTGGTAAAGCACCCACCTGCCAGTGCAGGAGACACAGAGACTTGGGTTTGATCCCTGAGTATAGAAGATCCCCTGGAGGATGGCATGGCGACCCATTCCAGTATTCTTGCCTGGAGAATCCCGTGGACCGAGGAGTATAGTCCATGGGGTCAAGAGGAGTCGGACACTAGTGAAGAAACTCATGCACACATTTCCCTTTAAAGCCCCAGAGTGATTTCAGGTACAGAGGACAAATGGCTGAATATGGTAACAGGAGATGCCCCATTGTTCTTCTCGTGCTGGCCATTCCAAGGCTCTGGGAGCTGTGAACTATGGCTGCGGCTATAAACCTGTGGATTTGCTATGAGTCCCATCACAGCTCACTAACTACTGCCTCCATCCTCTTTTTTGTCTGGAGAGGTAAATAAATTGACCCCAGGTCATTGTTGTCTTTTCCCTTCATTACTTTAAAATAAGTTTAACGAGAAGGAGACTTTGTGACCTCCCTTGGTGCTGGGAGCCAGTTCTATTAACAGGACTGCAGCTTAGAGCTCAAGGAAGACCACATCCCAGACCTCGTGGGACACACACACACAGCGAGCTGAGAGGTCGGAGTTGGACAAACCGGTCAGAACCCCTGGTCCCTGTGGCTCCGGTGAGGCTGGGGGGAGGGTTCCATTCGAGACATGGAAGGTCTGGAACTCATCGTGGGGGTGAGTCTCAGCAGTGACTGGACAACGCTGTCAGCAGGGAGGTGATCCTTGAGCCGGCGGGGCCGAGAATGGTTGGTTGAGGGCAGAGGTTCCCAGCCTTGCTGCCTGTTCACATCCCCGAAGGAACCTGAGTAACTGCAGACGGCACTCCAGGCTGGTCACGCCACACCCCCAGCACACACACACACGTCCTATACACACACATGCATACACACATCCTAGGTCCATATATACATCCTATACACACACATGTACACTCATTCTCTGTATGCATACACATCCTATACACACACACATGTACACACCCTATGTACACATGCACATCCTATACACACATGCCTATACACATACCCTATGTACTTCAGCAATACATGAACCGTGAACTTCCAGATGGTCAAGCTGGTTTTTGAAAAGGCAGAGGAACTAGAGATCAAATTGCCAACGTCTGATGGATCATCGAAAAATCAAGAGAGTTCCAGAAAAACATCTACTTCTGCTTTATTGACTATGCCAAAGCCTTTCACTGTGTGGATCACAATAAACTGTGGAAAATTCTTAGGGAGATGGGAATACCAGACCACCTGACCTGCCTCTTGAGAACCCTGTATGCAGGCCAGGAAGCAACAGTTAGAACTGCACATGGAACAACAGACTGGTTTCAAATAGGAAAAGGAGTATGTCAAGGCTGTATATTGTCACCCTGCTTATTTAACTTATATGCAGAGTACATCATGAGAAATGCTGGGCTGGAAGAAGCAGAGGCTGGAATCAAGATTGCCGGGAGAAATATCAATAACCTCAGATATGCAGATGATACCACCCTTATGGCAGAAAGTGAAAAGGAACTAAAAAGTCTCTTGCTGAGAGTGAAAGAGGAGAGTGAAAAAATTGGCTTAAAGCTCAACATTCAGAAAACTAAGATCATGGCATCTGGTCTCATCACTTCATGGGAAATAGATGGGGAAACAGTGGAAATAGTGTCAGACTTTATTTTTTGGGCTCCAAAATCACTGCAGATGGTGACTGCAGCTGTGAAATTAAAAGACACCTACTCCTTGGAAGGAAAGTTATGACCAACCTAGATAGCATATTTAAAAGCAGAGACATTACTTTGCCAACAAAGGTCCATTTAGTCAAGGCTATGGTTTTTCCAGTGGTCATGTATGGATGTTAGAGTTGGACTATAAAGAAAGCCGTGCGCCGAAGAATTGATGCTTTTGAACTGTGGTGTTGGAGAAGACTTTTGAGGGTCCCTTGGACTGCGAGGAGATCCAACCAGTCCATCCTAAAGGAAATCAGTCCTGATTGTTCACTGGAAGGACTGATGTTGAAGCTGAAACTCCAATACTCTGGCCACCTCATGTGAAGAGCTGACTCATTGGAAAAGACCCTGATGCTGGGAAGGATTGGGGGCAGGAGGAGAAGGGGATGACAGAGGATAAGATGGCTGGATGGCATCACCAATTCGATGGACATGGTTTTGGGTGGACTCCGGGAATTGATGATGGACAGGGAGGCCTGGCGTGCTGCGGTTCATGGGACTGCAAAGAGTCGGACACGACTGAGCGACTGAACTGACATACACATACACATCCTATACACACTCATGCATGCACACATCCTATACACACCCTATGTACACACACACATCCTATGCACACATGTACACACACCCTATGTACACACTCACATCCTATACACACACATGTACACACAAACCCGATGTACACACATACACACACATGCATACACAGCCTGTACACACATGCACACACATACCCTATGTATATGCACACAACATACACACATGCACACACATACACCACTATCTACACACCAAGCAAACAGCCCTCCTACACATACACACATGTGTATACACACTCAGCACACACACAGGTGCATACACTCCCCCAATACCCAGACAAGCACATACCTCAACACACACACACACACCCAATACACACAAGCACACCCCCTCCAACACGCATGTATACACACACACACATGCACACACACCCCAATCACACATGTGCACACGTACACACACATGCACACAGTTGAGCACGCAGTTTTCCGATCTGGTCACTCTGCATTGCAGCCTGGGCCTCACTGGGTCTAATGGTGGTTCTGTCGTGCAGTCCAGACGGAGAGCACCGCGTTCGGGGTGAGTTTATGATACACAGTGTCCTCAGGGCATAAGGAAGTCATGCCCCGTTTATAAGACGCCATGACGGTTCGTGGAAAGGCACAGCCTGGTTTCCTGGACAGTAGAGGAAGCAGAGTGTTTGGAAAGACAGGAAGAGAGCCCAGAATAAGGAGGAAGACGAGGAGAGGGGTGCGGGGACAGCCGTGCGCAGGGCGTCTCTCAGGACGGGCTGATGGGGACGCGGGAGTGTCCTCGGCAGAGTCCACCGACCGCTCCTCTTTTTTTTCTTTCATGCCCAGAGGTGAGCAACCCTTTTGACTGTTAAGATCCTCTTGTTATTTGTGATCCACCTGAAAATTTATTCTAAACCCAATGGCGCCAGCAGAGCAAGGAGGGTCAAAAAGAGGACATAGAAATTCCGGAATTCGCCATCAGCTTCTGAGTGGCCTCTGGACCACTGGACCGTCTTTCGTCCTGCATAAGATCAGGAAACTTGAAAAGCTGACCTTGCCTGAAGTCCCTTTCAGCTCTCTCCTTAGCCAGGGTGGCCTGTCTCTTGAGTACCAACCTCAGGAACCTGCCAGGAAAGTAACCTTCATGCCAGAATTAATATTTTGTTGGTACATAATCCTCTCTGCACTGACTTCTCTGGCATCTCCGGCTCACCAGCCAGTCTCACTGTGTCATTGTTTATAGGCTGAGAAAATAGATGGCCTCAATTTATCCTCTTAATAAGTCACAAAGTCAAGGGCAATCATCGCAGGAGCCTTGATGACTCAGGCAGAACCGTGTGTGTGTGCCCACGTGGAGGTCTCCGCCCACACACGTGTGAGGCGTGTACCTCCCAGATGGAAGTCCTTGCACAACTGTTGAGCAGCGTGCAGGCTTGTTGGATGCAGGCTTTGTGGGCACAGTCACCTTGGGAGCTTGCCTTTCTTCTCTGTGAAGGGAGCGTCACCCCGCTGTGATCACGGTGCCAAGGGTGTTCTGGTTTCCAGGCTGGTGTTACTCATCGGTGACAAACAGAAAGGAACTGCTGGCAGGAGTCCAGCCCTGAGACCTGGTGGCTGATGTACCAGCTGTGACTGGGTCTTGCCATGGGGGAGTAACTGGAGCTGATGGCTTTTCTTCTTGACAATGGTATTTGAAAAATAAGATTTTCCTTCTTTTTTTCTCCCCCAGCCCCTGGTAGGCACCATAGAGTTTTGCTTCAGATGGTTCTTGTTTTGTGATTTGGGCTGTTGGGGGTTTTTGTTGTTGTTGCTCGGGCTGTTTGTTTATTTTGGAAATGACGCCCTGCTGGTCACATCATTGGCAGATATGGTCTCCGTTGCATGACCTTTTTCTCTTTCTGTGATTTCGGTTGTATGTAGACAACATGGAGTAAAATCTGTACTAATGGGAGCCCAGCTGTGAACTTGCGTCAGCGCAGCGGTCTCCAGCCTTTTTGGCACTAGGGGCCAGTTTCATGGAAGACAGTTTTCCCAGGGACCGTGGAGGAGGGGGTGGTTTCGGAATGATTCAAGCACAGGACATCTTTCATGCACTTTATTTCTCTTATTATTCCATCAGCTCCACCTCAGATCGGCAGGCGTTAGATCCCAGAGGTTGGGGATCCCTGAAGACTAAAGTCTCCTATGATTCCAATGCTTGAGGCTGAAAAGGAACAAGTAGGGTCCAGCCTCGACTCCATGTACCTTAGGCCAGTTTTCTATACCTTCTCACTCTGCCTTTTTGGAAAATGAGAGTTAGTGCTCTTCAAGCCAGAATTCCCTTTTTCTTACAAAAGGGTTCAATAAAGGGACTAGACTCTCCATCCTCAGGCAAAAAAAAAAAAAAAAGATTTAACRCATTTTCCCMAAACTGCAATTATTTATAAAAGAAAAACCAGGCTTTTCTGCTTAAATACTCATTTCCAGATATTTCTGTGTCTCAGACCAAATCAAATCCTGATAAACTTTCCCTAATAGGATTTTTGTGCTGTTCTTCTTCCTATGACTCGGTAAATTGTGCATATATTCTTGCGATCCTCACTCTTTTTCCCTTCAAACCTAATTATACTAATAGCTTACAGTTTGCTTAGCACCTTAAGAGGCTGTAGAGTGACTCTTCAGGCACTTGTCTGTTATATTAGAACACCCATTGTGCGGACAGGACAGATAGCGGTTCTTCTCTATGGCTGGAACTGCTGAGATTGGAGGAGATGACGGAGCAGCTCCTCACTCCCGGGCCAGGGTCTTGGTAGCCCACCGCGTGTTCTTGCAGGCTTCCCTGGTGGCTCAGATGTCAAAGGATCCGCCGTAATGCAGGAGACCCAGGTTCGATCCCTGGGTCGGGAAGATCCCCTGGCGAAGGGAGTGGGTGCCCACTCCAGTATTCCTGCCTGGAGAATCCCATGGACAGAGGAGCCTGGAGGACTACAACCCATGGGCTCACAAGGAGTTGAACACGGTGGAGCAGCTCACACTTTCCCTTTTTGTGTATTCTTGCAGAAACCCTTTTCTCCCCAACCACAGCTGGAAGGAAATGCAAAGCCTGCATGTTGGGAGGGAACCTGGAAACCGTCTAGAATGAGATTTCTTCTGAAGCTCTGTCCCTGTGGGATTACTAGCCTTTTCTGGAACTCATGGAGGGAGTCATTGACAAGTTCAAGCAAGGTGTTTTTTTTCCATTCACGTGAATCCTACCTTCAGGGAAGCTCACACAGCCCGAGCTCGAAGCCTCTGAACTAGGAAAGCTGGTCTAGTCTTCGCTTTCAGCAACGGTCTGACCTCTCTTCAGACAGCTGTCCCGTGCCTTCTTTGTGGTCTCTTTTCCAGGAAGAACACCTCCATGCCCTTCCGTTTATTGTCCGTGTGATCAGAGCGACTAGAAATCTCACCGTTAGGGACTCCTTAGTCCCATCCATCCATCGCTGTCTTGTTTCCCTTTCTCAGCTTCCCCAGGTCTCTTCCTGTTTTGCTGTTACTGTTGACTTTACACCTGCTTGAAATGAGCTTACAGAACTATAATTACATTCAGGCGTGCACAGCACAGACCGTCTTTTCAGAATGAAGCATCCTCTCCTTTTTATTTAAATATATATACATATATATTTAACTTTTAAAGTGTTGTGTTGGCTCCTGCCATACAGCAGCAGAAATCAACCGCAGTGACACGTGCACCCTCTGGCTCCCGAGCCTCTCTCCCCTCCCCCCCCCACCCCTCCAGGTCGTCACAGAGGACCACCTTCTCAGCCAGCTGTCCGTCTTCCACCTGAGAGGGCATACCTCTTGATGCTACTCTCTCCGCAGAATGAAGCATCACCATTTACAAAAAATCTTCAGGGAGGAGAAGGCGCAGACGTCTGGACAGGAAGTCGTGACCTTCACAAACTGGTTTGGGGGGTTGCTTACAGAAAAGAGAGACGCAATCCCTGATGACAATAATGAGCTTTTTGCAAAGCGAGGGTTATCTGGGTCTAGCTGATAATTTGAGGAGGTGGTACCTGCTCAAATCTCTTGCTCGCTGTTTGAGGTATATGAAGCAGTTTAGCGTCATCTGCAAATAAGAAACTCCATTAACGTAGAAATTTATCTTTTCTGTTCCCTTGAGAAACGTATTAGACCCTGGCGAGAGGTTATCTGCCTTTGGACCGCCTCATAGGGAGGGAAGAATGTAGCCAGGGGAAGGCAAATTAAAATCACGGTGAGAAAATACCCAATGAAAGGCAGACATTTATAAAAGATTTATAACAGTACATTTTGGCAGAAATGTGGGACTCCGGGAACCCGATGCACAGGAGATGGGGGGAGGAAACACCTGAAAATGTGCCTGTGATTTCGCATCAGCTGCACACGGATGGCACACACGTGTGCTCATGCCCGGTGACTCCCGGACTCGCCCCCAGGACAGGTGCGAGGATGCTGATGGCAGGAAAGCTTGGGCTGGCCTCAGACTGGAAACTGGCCCAATCTCCAGCACCAGCAGGACGCGGGATTCCCTCAGTGTTTGGGTAGAGAGGAGCACCAGACGGGGCAGAAATGAGGGCCACACACTCAGAAGCACAGAAACTTGCTCAAACACGCCGATGAGCAAAAGAAGCCGGGCGTGAAAGAATACATACATGCTGTGTGGTTATGTTTATATAAAATTCAAAACAGGTAAAGTGCCCCGTTAGAGTCTGCTGACATGGAGCCCCTGACGGGCTGGAGAATACTTTTAGAAAAACTAAGGGAATTCTGGCCGCACAGTACAAATTGCAGAACCATTACCTGTGGTTGGTGGGGGAGGGGTTATAGCTAGGAGGCATTCGGGGGACTTCTAGAATTTTATTTATCATCTCTGGCTGTGCTGGGTCTTTATTGCTGTGCAGGCTTTCTCTACTTGCGGAGAGCGGGGACTCCTCTGGTTGCGGTGCGTGGGCTTCTCGTCACAGTGGCTTCTCTTGTTGCAGGGGGTGGGCTCTAGGCAGTGCGGGCTTCGGTAGTTGTGGCTCCCAGGCTTAGCTGCTCCACTGCATGTGGGATCTTCCCTGCCCAGGGATCGAACCTGTGTCCCCTGCGCTGGCAGGTGGATTCTTTACCACTGAGCTACCAAGGAAGATCTCGGGGGACTTCTAAAGTGTGAGGAGGCGTCTCCTGCTTGAGCAGAGTTTACACAGGCTGCTTCACAATGAGTCCTTCTGCATCTATGCACCGATATTGGACACTTCTGTCCCTGTGCTGCATTCTGCAAGGCATATAGGCAGGTCTTCCTATGTCTGTTGCATCTGCTGGGTGAATGGACGGTCCACAGAGGGTCCTTTTTCTCCCGTGGAGGCAAACCAACCATAGCCCTTAGAGGTCAAGGGACCAATGTTCAGAGTTCCCTCACCTGTGAGATGAGTCCCACGTGTGAAGGTAACAACCAGGGCTGCCCTGTGGGAACCCCGAGGGAATGACAGAATCCAGCTGTGTGGAGGGAGACAGGGTGGGTCAGGAACCACGAGAAAAAGGGAACGTGGAGGCCACAGCTGGAAGATAAGCCAGGGGTGCTAGAGAATGGAACAGATCCATCAGGAGCGCTGAGACAGGCTGGAAAATACCAGCAGAGCCTTTGGGGACCACTGACCCAGGGGGGGACTGTCCTCATTGTGGGCACCAGAGGCATCTTCCAGAAAGAGCAGTGCCCATGGGCAGACACCTGTGAGAAAACCCAGGTGATGAGAACCACGCTTCCTTCTACTAGACCCGAGGTCTTGCCTGACCTACGATAAGTGTAAGTTACCTCTGCAGGTATGATCAGATATTGTTGTTGGTAAGTTGCTCAGTGATGTCAGACTCTCTGCGACCCCATAGACTGTAGACCACCAGGCACCTCTGTCCATGGGATTCTCTAAGCAAGAATACTGGAGTGGGTTGCCATTTCCTTCCAGGGGATCTTCCTGACCCAGGGATCGAAACCATGTCTCCTTCGCTGCAGGTGGGTTCTTTGCCGTTGAGCTACCAGGGATACCCCATGATCAGATCTTGGGCTTTGCTGATTTACTTTTTTTTTTCAATTAAAAAAATTATTGGAGTATTGTATACATTGTAAAGCAATAAAAAATTGCTTTACAACGTTGTGTGAGTTTCTGCTGTGCAGCAAAGTGAATCAGCTGTGCGTGTGCGTATGTCCCCTCTTGAGTAGAGTCCCCTGTGTTGTACAGTAGGTTCCGACTAGTTACCTGTTTAATGTGTGGTATCAATAGTGTATTTAGGGCTTTGCTAAGTCGTCTGTACATTTCACTCAGATATCCTCACTCTAGGAAGTGGCTTCTGCACCTTGAATAGTGGGCTTTATGGAATCTTGCTGCTGATTAATTATTATCAATCAGAGGTGAAGGAGAAGCGTCCTCTCCCGCCATCCCTGCTGTGTCTGATTCCCCTGGGCCGAGTTTATACCCTCCTTTGAGATGTGACCTGGTGTCTCTGCTTTGCCTGTGGCAGCCACATGCCTAGCTTGAGGACGCTGAGCCCCGCACCTCGGAGAGGACTGTTGCCCCAGCCTCGCCAGCCCACCGCCATCTCTGCCTGGAAGAAGGACTCCTTGGATGCTAAAGGTGTTGGCCGACCAAGAAAGGGGGTGGGTCTTCTCTTACCTCCCTTTGGGCTGTTGGTTCACTTGTTTTGTTTTCTCCTAAATTATGTTTTTCTCTGAAAATGTAAGTTAGGGTTAATAAGATTACTGAAGAGGCGAGCGACCTAAGAGTTGCTGGTTTCTGGAAAAAGAAGAGGAGGCTGAGTCGATTGACGTGCCCAGACTAGCTGCCAAGTGACATTTTTCAATGTGAAAGTGACAGTTGCTCAGTTGCGTCCGACTCTTTGCACCCCGTGGACTATACGTATAGTCCGTGGATTTCTCCACGCCAGAATACTGGA